>VWZU01016192.1:544899-572961 GCA_013397095.1 Sterrhoptilus dennistouni | reverse complement strand
AAAAAAAAAAAAGACAATAAACTGTAGTAAGATTAATTGCAAATAATGCAAATAAATCCTCACAGAAATCACTAATCAATACTTATGTATCCATGAAAAATATACTTCAGTTTCTCTGTTGAGATACAATGTTGTTGTTTACTATGCATACTATGCATTGTAATGTGATCAAACTCAGTAGTGGTCTGTCCACATCCCCAAATAAAATGTAAGGAAAGCAAGTTCAAAATATGCTTTTTAGCCACACTAATTTATGTCATGTTCATTGAGCTCAGCTTACCCTTAAGTAAAAACTACCAAGGATAAATCCCCAGGTTATTACTGGAGAATTGTCTTATTAAAATCACATTATGTCAGCTACAAAAATATTAATTCTTGTTATCACTTGCATTCTAACTGGACCAGTGTTGCACAGTTTTTAAGGGCAATGAAATCTGGTATTTTTAGATAGTCTGTTAATTTAGTCTGCAATGCAAATTCCTCCAATATAAAAACAAAGTTTATTTTTCTGAGAGGCTGGAAGCCCAAGATTATTTTATTTAAGCTTCAGATACTGAAGCCTGAAGTTCGATGCAGCTTTACAGTTTGTAACCCAATATCCTTATTTGCACATTGGTCAAATATTTCAAGTACTTTGGTGAAACAAATTATCTAACACAACAATAGCTCTCCAATGCATGAAATAATCATGCAGTTACACCCAAAGGCAAATCAGTACCACAGATAATGTATAACAAAAATCAGGATCAAAAATCAATTCAGTTCATCACAGAACTTACAAAATTTTCAATTCAATATGAACCAGCTCCTTTGTCAACAAACTAGATAATTTTATTGTATGGCCACACAAAACTTTGTAAGGTATGATTCTACTACTTCCAGTTTGAATGGCATGGCTGGATATACAAACCATAAATATTAAGTAGAAATAAGATGCTAGTATTGGCTGTCTTTATGACATAGTGAGTCTCTTGCTAGAATATTAGGCTTTGTTCTAGTGCCCTTATTTTGTAATGGAAGTTAAAAAATTGGAAAGAGATCTGTGAGCAATAAAAATAAAAATTTAAGATTTTTACTATTAGTTTTGACAAGAGATGGAGGCAATTGCAATCTTCTAAGACCATCTTTTCCTGCTGAACAGGTTTTCCTTAGCATTGAAGACCATACTATAGCCAAATAGTTGTGTTCCAGCTTAAAAAGAAATTCTGGACTGGAAATTAGCAAATTTTAAACAGCTATTTAAAATTACTCAGGAGGTCATGCAAGATTATCATTACAACTTTCTCTGACAGTAAAACTTGCCACCCAGTGTATGAATTAACAGAAGACATATGTAGAAAAATTAAACTGAAGTTAAGTTTTCAGCTGTTTTCACAGGCTTCAGGAAGATAAATTGCTCCATATACTCAGGGGTAAGGTTATATAACTAACATGTCCTAAGTGATAAGAATGGTATATTTGCACAGTCTGGTAAATGAACCTGCTTTGCATCAATGTAAGAATAGAGCGGTTCAATTTTGTCTTGGTAATTTAAAAGCATGATTAGTTAGAGTAACAGCTAAAACTCTCAAATAGACTTTCCTTATTAACCAAAGGCAGGAATAGTTATTCAGTAAGACTGTTTATCGACTGTATTACCTATAACTGAAAAATATCAATCATTCTGTGTTACTTTGGATGAATTTTTAGAACACTGTGAACGTAAAGTTGGTATTAAATGACTTCTAGATGTTGATGAATTATGCCTATGATCACAGTAAGGAACCTGATTTATTTGGAGAATCTGAATTAAATTTTCAACATTACATTTGATACTTGCTCAATATTTTATATTATAATTTGTAGACTATTGCTAGACTTCAGTCATCCTTATCTTGTACAGACTGTAAACAGCTCATTCAGAATTTCATTGCACCAGATCACTGCAGAAACCTATTTCTGTGTGTGAGCACACATAAACTCAATTTTCTCATGTTTTCATTAGAAGGGTGTTACTAACACATTGTACCAAGATGCAATATTATTTACCATCCTTCCACTTTTTTGAATGGGGACACATATTTTTAAGTTCTCAGACAAAATTTAAAATAATTGTGTGAAAGAGCTACAACATAACTACTATAAGTAACAGCAATTTTCTTTCACACTAGGTTGCTTCTTAGGTGAGAATATAGGTCCTCTAGGTCTTTTTAGTAGGCTGGGGAAAGATTGGCCCCTTGGTAATCAAAATTATTCTTCTGCATAAACTTGGGTATGTATTTTAATATGTCTTGACAAAAACTCCAGTTATAAACTCTCACAGGCTATTTAGAGAATTAAACAAATATAAAAAATTTTCTTTTATATCTGTTTATCCATCAGTTTGGAAGATATAATATTCAAGAGCAGACACACAAGTTTTTTGTACAGATTAGCCATACCATCTCCTTATATTTAACAGAAGATCATATTTTTATTTTTATAGTTAATATTTTTCTGATGCTATTAGTATTTTTTAACTAATCATCTATATTACTCAAAGACAAAGAGTGGCAGGTGTCTTATAGGTCAAATTTCAGACTCTCTTTACAGTATATATTTTTGTAAAATGCCATATTAATAGACAAATCGGCATAGACTCAGTCTCCTAGACAATTTTCTTCTGTCATATTATGTGCCTCAAAATGCACTATTTAATTCCTTAAACATCTGACAGTAAATAGCAAGGTAACTACCATCACATCTTTTAACTCACAGGGTACAACAAGGGACTTAGCTGATATAGCAAATATTCAAAAATACTAACTAAATGGAGAACTAATAATGAAAGAACCCTATTTCTGCCCTATTCAGAGAATTAACCTAAGTTTCACTAAAAACCTTAGGAAAGATAGACTTCCATATGGCTAAGAAACACTCTTAGAACTATTTAACCTTGTTAATGCTATTGAAAGCTGAATTAAAAAGAAATCTATTATAGTTTAAAGACATTTTTAATAGATACTAAAGCAGGCAGAGAGCACAAATACTGCCCTGGCTTAGAATATACATGGATTCACTGTATTAACTGAAGTTTTCTATTACATAAACTATAATATTGTCTAGAATTATGAATTTTACTAAATTTGTGCCTGAAGTTACTGGCCTTGAACTTAATGTGTTAGTCACAGTAAGTAAAGTGCATACTAAATTAGAGGAGTTAGAGCTTTGAGCTGGGCCCCATTGAGGGACTGCTATAGTTTCACAGAGTTTTGTTTAGGTGTTTTTATCTTCCTCTGAGCTTAAAAAAAGTATAGAACCTAGGCGCAAAATTTAGAGTTATATGTCAACAATTGCAACAACAATTTTCAAAATGGAAGCTGTCAGCGTCTGAAGATCTGATTCTTATCTACCTCTGCTAACACATTATGTTTTGGAACCATAGAATCATTGGAAAAGATTGGAAAATACTTCTAAGACCATTGAGTCCAACCTTTGATCATCCCTTTGACAAATAGACCATAGCACTAAGTGCCTTGTCTGGTTATTTCTCAAACACCTCCAGGAATGGTGATTTCACTACCTCCCTGTCGCCATTCTTAGCAATCCTTTCCATGAATAAATTCTTCCTGATGTCCAACCTGAACCTCTCCTGGTGCATCCTAAAGCCATATCCTTTTGTCTTGTCACTGACTGCCTGGGAGAAAAGGCCAACTCTCACCTTGCTACACTCTCAGGTAGTTACAGAGTGATAAGGTCCCCCTGAGCCCCTTTTTCCTCAGGCTGAACAACTCCAGCCACTCCTCATAGGACTTACTCTCCAGACACTCCAGCTCCTTTGCCATTCCATGGACTCACTCCAGTCCCTCAATGTCCTTCTTGTATCGAGGAGCCCAGGATTTGGGGACACGGGATTTGAGGTGTGGCTTCAGCAGTGCTGAGTACAGAGGGAAAATCCCTGCCCTGGTCCCGCTGGCCACACTATTGCTGACATAGTTCAGGATTCCACTGGCCTTCTTGGCCACCTGGGCACACCTGGCTCATGGTCAGTTGCTGTTGCTCAGCACCACCAGACCCTTTTCTTGCCTTCAAGAAACACTTGCCTTCAGCCCATAGCACTGCATGAGGTTTTTGGAACCCAGGAGGGCAAAATATCACTCTAACAGATATAAAAATACTAGGAACTTTTACTTGAAGAATAAGAGCTACTGGGTACTACTGAATATATTGTTAATTTCTTTCTCAATAGCAGTTTATCTCATGTGATGAACTAGCTTAAAGTTTTAATCAATAGCTGACAAATTTTAGTTTGCTTCCTCTTGGCGAAAAGCTACTAATACAAAAACAACAGGACTCTTCAAGAAAGATTTTTAAAAAATATAACCTGATATAACTCTTGATACTATTTTGGTTTATCTTGATTAAAATAATGAAATACTTAAGCATTCAAGTTAATGAAAACTAGATTAGGTTAAGTATAGAGGCAGTGAATTTAAAATTAAGGTTATACAAATTCAGGTATTGCTGTGTCTGCTAAATCTGACAAACGTGCATACAAGTTTATTATTCAGTTTTTAATTTCTGACATTTACTTTTACAAGATATTGGAAAATAATTTACAGAACAGCCTTTAGGCCCAGCATTATCATACATATCCACAATAAATAAGACTCATTCTGGCTCAATTTCAACTATTTTCTAGGTTGAGACTTAGGGGGATTTTTTAATTAAACATTTCTAGCAGCTACAAAAAAAGAGTAAATTACCACTGGATGAGATTTAATCCACAATAGTAAACTATATATATTTCCAGCAAGGAACATTCAGAGATGTAAATTTCAAATCTCTTCCTCAAATAACATTTAAAAATGCCTTAGTTCAACAGTACAAAGGAGTAAGAGCTTACTTCTGTTGGAGTCCAGGGCATCCCTCTGGGCGCCCTGGGAAGGTCACAGACCTCGGTAGAGAGGCCTGGGACCCCAAAAAGAGGGTCTGGGGTCTGTGCAGGGGTTTGCCTGGCACAGAACCCAGGAGGACACTGGCTTTGATTTCAGTCCATGTGAAAATCTTCTAACATAGGGAAGAATTGCAAGTCACAAATGTGTAACAGACAATAGTGTAGTTAATCACCAGGTAGAAAGTTTTGCAGTTTTGGGTTTTTAGAATGGAGCTGACTGGGGGACAAGATGGAGGAATTAGGGTGTTGCCCTAAGTTCTTCTTCTCCCTTGGCATCCATTTTCTGTAGTGACGTGGGCACAAGGTAGTTTGAGGGGATTGGTTTAAAGTAGAAATGACCCTTCTTGTGTAGGTGCTAGGCATTGGTATGAAATGGTAAATACTAAATATGTAGTTATCTGTATAAAAGCAAAGCAACCTCCCATTATGGGGGGGAGTCGCATCATGTCTGAGCTGCTGTGAACATCTTGGCCAGACACAAAGAACTTGTAAGATAAGAAATAATAAACAACGCGAGAAATCAAGGAAAAAAAGACCTTGAGACTCCACATCATTCTCGCACCAACCACAGACTCAAAGCCTTCAGAGGTCACAGAGGGGAAAAAAGACCCACTTGAACCACCAGCCTGGAATCTCTGGTCAGAGAGAAACCTAAACCCGAGAACTTCCTGCTGATGTAGGAACAGAGTCCACAATGTTTCAGAACTGTTCAGATAATGACTCCAAGATAAATTTGTCATTCCAAATATGAAAGATCGATATATTTTGATAAATACAAGAAATTTCTTTTGCTAAAGAAGTACAAAATCTGAGAAATCTGATTATTTTATTAACAAGTTTATTTGGATGGATTTTAACCTTAAAAATTAGAGAGAAAGATCTTGTTCTCCATTTTTTAGACTACCCTATCTATTTGGCTAAATATAACTTTTTTCAAAAAATTGACTATTTCTTTTCCTCTTCTCATTTTCCACTTCTCTGTCTCCATCTCCTTCTCCTTCTTTTCTTATCATGATCACCCTTTTTGCTTTTTCTTTTTTAATTAATAGACTTTTTGTTAAAAATGATGCTTCAAAATACTTCTAATTTAATAAAAATATTATTTTCTTTAACATCCTTATCCCCAAAGTGTTCTTAAAACAAGAACTGCTTTTATTGAAATTCCTATGCAAAATCTTGTTTCTATAAATTTCCATTAGCATTAGGTGTGTCTTCCACTTGAATTTTTTTTTTTTTTCAGATGAGATTCTG
This sequence comes from Sterrhoptilus dennistouni, assembly GCA_013397095.1. NCBI lineage: Eukaryota > Metazoa > Chordata > Aves > Passeriformes > Zosteropidae > Sterrhoptilus > Sterrhoptilus dennistouni. The sequence goes on along the minus strand of VWZU01016192.1, from coordinate 566,795 downwards.
GAATTCTAAGAGTTAATTTGAACTTATCAGTCTCAGAAACTCTTTAGAATATATGCAGAACTTTGAAAGTAGGTCAGATATCATGTAAATATTTTCCATCATTCTCCATCCAATTATAGTATTTAGGATTAGCTGTCGGGACTCTAGAGCTTCAGATTATTATTGATTATTTGTCAGATTATGCTAATATGGTCAGTATTATGGCAGATAAATATTTGTACAGCCAGATAATACTTGACAGCAAATGTGTACATACTGTTTAAGATATAAATGTCAATGAATCCGTTCTGGTGATTGAGAGGAAAGCGCACAGATCATTAAGATACACGTTTCCTTAATGATCACAGGACCAGAAGATAGAAAACATGATCAAATTTTCTTTTTCTTATTGAGGCTTATTTGAAGCAAAAAATATCTAACATAGTTTAAAGATGTGGAAGCACAATATTTAAGAGTCAGTGAGTGAACAGTTTTATGTTTCCATAAATATGTGTCTATTGTAGTGTGGTTAACCACAATTACTAGATGGTACCTTTGCAAAAATTAAAATAAATCCTCTAAAATTATTACTCCATGTTTATTGTTTAGAACTAGATGCAGACTACTAGATCTACAATGTCTAGATCTATAACACTATTTTGACATTCAACTTTATTTTCCTCTTTGTTGCTCTAAGTACTTAGGTTCTATGCTTAATATAATGAGACAACATCAGAGAATGAGATTTTCTAAAACTAGGAGACTCACCATATTATTCTGCTAGAAATAAGCAGAAGTCTGAAATATTCTGTTTCTGGTAGAGGAAGTTACTATACTATTCATCAAACCCGGGAGAGCTCTTTCTCAAATAATAAAGGAGCTAATGGCTATCCTGCCAAAGTAATTGGAATTAAGAGTGTTTCCCTTGAGCTAAGTAAGTTTAAGGTGCTGTGTTGTCCTCAGGACAGCCACAGTTTAACACAACAATCCATCTTATATGATTATATTCCTTAGGGTGCCAAGGAGTTTAACAGACAGGAAAATTGAGCTTCTTACTTGCTTGACCTGAACTTCATGCACAGACATGCCTTTTAGATGCCCAACTGGTACAGCCAGTTTCTCGTTGACTTGACTTGAATGGCATCAGTGTTAAAAATCTAGGACTTGGAATATTAAAGCAAAATCCTGAACTGTAATCAAACCCTTTTACTAAGGAGCTGTGGCCTAACATATTCCAACTCCAGTTTTGTCAGGGAAAAAAAAAGTATTAAACATTTATCATACTAATCAAATAGGCTTCATCTGCCAACAGAGAAAGAAATTAAAGTGGCAGAATTTGAAAAGAAAATACCAAGAATACTCATCAGAACTTACTCACATACTCATTAGACTTCCTGTAAGACAGTACAAAGTTAAAAATGAAACAAGATGAATGAAGATGCTGTTCACCGATATTCTTTTAATAGAAAAAAGTTTAAAGGGAATTTAATGAAAACAATGGTAAAAAGATTACAAAAGTAAGTCTCATGTTGTACAGCCCTGAAAAATAAATGCAGCTAACTGTTCAGCAATCAGCCCTAGTTAGTGATCTAGTCCCTGTTTTATAGTGTATGTGCACAATATTTATTAATTAGAGCTACTGAGCACACTATAACTCTCTCGGAGAACGACATCTTGATTTTCCAAGCCAGGGAATATAATTAGTAGATTGCTTGTAAATAGAAACACCAGTGAAGCATAGCATATATGGAAATTGTCTCTGGAGTTTTGACCCACTGTTTCTCACAAGATAAAAATATTATAGCTTTTTTCTTCCCCTTCAGTGGTCAGCCTTTTCAGTAGAATGAATTTATAAATGGAACATTGTTCAGTTATGCTACCTTTCTTGCACAAAGAATGGAGGGAATATTGTTACAAATTCATGATGTGGTCAGGCCAAAAGAGGACCCCAACTGATGGATAAGGAAGATGGCAAACACAGGAGTAAATGGAAGCAGGTGTTTTCATGAGGAGTCAACCTCAAACCTTGAATGCAGCTCATGCCTACAGTGTAGGCCAGTGGGAACAAAACTGGTGTTAATCTGACCAGGTAAATAGGTACACAGAATGGAATTTATAATTAATAAATATAATGTAATTTTAAATGTGTAATGGAGTTTAAATTATTATATATATTTAACTTTATTAAGAAGTAAGCTGGTAGCTATAGTAGTTTTGGACTAGAACTAAAATATTAATAGGTGGGCATGTAGCTACTTCCATATGAGATGGAGCTTTGAAGTGATTTCCAATGAACATGTTAGGGAAGCTGAGACTACAATAAGTGCCTCTGGAATATCTAAATACTCTAAATTAATGGACATCTTAACAAAATCACCCACCAGTGATGTCAACAACAAAATCATCTTTAAAAATGAAAACCTTCATTACAAAGTAAAAACAATACATATATAAAAAAGAATTTCTTTGCTTTACTTTAATCTGCTCTTTAACTTTTTTCCCAATAATATTTCTTTAAAAAATTGAGAAAAGTACAGGAATATATATCTATCTCAAACTGACAATTATAATTCAGGTGAGTATTATACTGAATAACTACATATAAATATCAGGGCAGATAAGGAGCATTATATTGTTTTCCAGAATTTTCTACCCAACAGCAAGTATATAGTTTGAATTTATTTACTTATTAATTTAAAAAGCTAGCATTACAAACCCAGATTACTTCAAAGGAAAAGAAAAATACAAATATGAAAAAATATAACAGCATATTATGGAAATTTGTCTATATTTATTCATGACCTTCAGACTATTATAAAGGATATTGCAACTTTATGCAAATTTAACGTTCTTCTAATTACATTGTGATTGATACATAGCCTCAGTGGAATATGCTTTTGGGTCTTTTTTCATCTTTGAGGTTAAAACTATGGGTACATTATGGTCACTGAATCAGCTAATGATGATTCAGGGAGCTCCCCCAACCAGGTGTATATTCATTTCAAAACAAGCTTACTAGGCTAGCATTTATGCCTCTAACACTGTTTTCCCACAGATTTCCCTACCACAACCAACACTATATTTTTTATCTTGTTCAGAGATGTCCAGTGAAAAAAAATCTAACAACAGATAATGAGGCCAATGGCACAAACAATAATCGTCTCTTCTCCATTGATTTTACTGTCCTCATGTAATCAATATGAATATATTCAATTGCTGATATTATAGTGTAATTAAAACATATGTGTTGCTCTGTGTGAGTGGGATTGTTTAGGAGCCAAGCTCTTGGCTCTTTTAAGCTGTCTTCACTGAAAACTTAAATTGACAAAAATTTGGTAATGAAACATTTTTTTTCAAGTCTTTCCTATTTCTCTGCTCATTACTAGGCAAAAGGGAAAAAAAAACAGCCTGGCAAAATTGGTCAAAAACTTGCATGAAAAAGATATTAAAAGATATGCGTCTTCCATTTGTGAAGAGTATGAGTATCACTTGACAAAATACTTACAGAGATGCATATAATTTTCACAAAACAAGCATGGGTATGTTGCTCCCTTGAAACAAGCAAAAATTTATCTTGTGCTAACATTTTCAGCTGAGGACCTCAGAAGAGATTATGAACATAAATTTATTCTGTTCCTGCTTCTGACATTTTGACAGACAGTGTCTGTTGCAAGGACATAAAGCAGAGGAAAATGCTTCAGTGCAGTGGGTTAAGCTTAAGCAATCTGGACAAACAGTCACTTGGATAATAGAGGTATCTGGCTACTTGAAGGGAGCTGTTTAGAGCTGACTAAGTTTCAACATACTATATTATTGGAAAATACTATGATACGAAAAGACTTAAATGGTCATCCTCAAAGAACATTATAGCTCTGCATTTTTGAGGAAAAGATTCAGAAGATCAGATTCAGCAAATTTTTGAGATTTTGTCATACTGAGAACAGAAGACCTTAAATATCAGACCCCTTTGGACAGATCAAAACCCACATTTGAAATAAATTAGCTAGTCTTTATAATTTTTAAGCCTTTCTCTTTGGAATACATATAGATCCATTTCATGGTTCTGAGATCTCAGGATGGTTTCTCCATGGCTGAGATTCTAAGACTACAAAGTTGTGAGCATCTACTTGGAGCATTACACATTTAATATTCATGAAGAGAAAACTTCAGACTCTAGGAGGTACCACAGTGACAGCTCTCAAGTACCACATTCTCCAATTAAAAATAAAAGCCAGTACTGGTACATCTAAAAGTTTTTTAAAGAACAACTTCTCTACATATTTTAGTTTCTGTGACCCATTTTATGAGAAGACAATGACACCATGTGAAGTAGATATTTAGTATTTCTGTCATGCTGAATATTGTAATTCAAAAAATATGGCTCAGCCTTCCCCGAGGAAGAGGCAAGTACAACCTTAATGAGTTTCCCTAATACTGCAACTTGCTTAAATAAAATAAGAATACAATTAAGCTTACTCAAATGTAAGACTAAATCAAAATGCCATTAACTATTGTTCAGTGCACCAAAGTGTGAAATATATGTTTTTATGTTGCTGCAAAAAAACATGCACTTTTAACTTTGAAGGCATTGGATGAAGTAATACAACAAAGAAAAGAAAAGATAAATAATAGATGAAAATAACTACAGTCGGAGATGTACATGCATAATATAATACATGAATGCACATGAACAAGTGAAAAAACCCAACAACTTTGCAATGCCAAGGAAAATAAAACAGGACAGAAATCCTAACCAAATTATTGCATCAGCTAAGCTTCTGATACTGCCTGAAAATTGTATTGTAGACCCCTTCAAACAGAATGATCTACAATTGAGTAGAGACAATCCAATCCTTCCATCCTGTCCTTATATTCATCAACATGTATTCAGACTGTTTAGAGGGCTTTAGCACCTGTGGTCAAGATGAGGCTCACATTCTCAGAACTAAATGGTGCCGTGGTCATGGGTTTGCTACAAACAAAAGGCACAAACCACATACATAGAGCAAAGAGGTTAATATTAGCTCAGTTAATGTTTAAACTTAATAGCCCAAAGTGTTAGTTCAGTTACACTAATATTCACTTATAATCCAAATTAAATCAGAGAAACCTCAGTAATATAGCTAACAGGTTGTACTGGGGGAAAGGGAAAAAAACAAACCAAACCACTTATCCTGGTGCTGTGCTCTTCCTTCCCTACTCCTGGCATCCTAACATCGTCAGTGTAGAAGGAGGGAGAATAAAGGCAGGCTGCAATGAGCTGTCAGCAGCCTGATGGTTTTGAAGGGAAGAGGATGATTTGTCTGCCAGGGTTTTCCTCCTACTCTTTGCCAGGAGAAGTATGGATGATAATTTCTTCCAGTTCAAGTTTTCAGTATGTTTGAGTTTGTGTTTATGTGTTTCATTGTCACATCTCACTTGCTTCCCCCACACAGAGAGTTACAGCCCCCAGAGCCACCCTCCCCTCTCTGCCCCAAGGGTTTCTCAGACAGTGACAAAAAGGGGTTGTCTGATGCCAACAGGGATACCTCCAGAGCTCGTCGGATCAGGTGAGGCAGCAGCCACCGACATCAGCACGGGAATTAAACTAGCAACACCCAGTCCATGTCATAAAAAGGTGGAATCCTTGTAACTCTCAGATCAATGCACAGATGGAGACCTTATGCAAGCAGCAACAGGTCTTATTTTCTAGGCTACAGTGGCACAGACCACATTCAGCTTATTGGCACAACTCAAGTGTGAACTATTTGCTTTTACCTTAATTCCTCAGCCTAATTTATCTATCTATAAGAAGAGTTGTCTGCCTCCATCTTGCCACCTTCATGAAAGTTGGCACAGAAACAACACCAAGATCTCTGAGCTGGAGGACAATCTTGATCCTTAAGCTTCTATGATATTATAGACACAATTTTAGAAACCCATCATCCAAAGGATTCAAGAAAACACGAGGTAGTGACTAAAGAAAAAATAGTGACGCACCTGTGAAGACATCTGGTGCACATAACCTGAAACTGTATACATTTTCCAAATAGATCATGATGGATTACAGTAATAATTATTACAAATATAGGCTAAGAAAAATCAGAAAGATTTTAACATTGATGTTATGAAACTTTTTGATTTAATTTTAAAAGACCCTGTCAAAGATAAAGATTCATGAAGTTCTGACTGAAAGAACTTCAAAGAGGATTTGCACTAGAAGACATCTAGTTTTCATTTCATTTCTCAAACAAGAGTAGGAAGCCACTGCGTGGTTTTCACTATCTTTTTTCTTTTTATTTTTTCTCACCTGACTGATCAGACCCATAAGGTACTAAAGAGCTCCAAATTTTTTACTTTACTGCTATAACAAAAGATGCAAGAGTTGATTCTATGGATTGAAGGAATATAAACTACAAATCAGAAAAGACTCTTAATTAGGGACGTGATTGGTGTGTAAACAGTATTTTTGTTTAAGGTTTTTACATGGAGCCTGGTTAGTAAATAAGGGGCTTTCTGTGAACCTGTTTCAAAGGAGGAAAAGGACCTTTGCACAGAAGTTAGCAGGGAGCTTTAAACTAGATTGAAAGGGGAAGAGCATAAACCCAGGTATACTACAGATAAACCTGGGAGCAGTACAGCAGTGTTTAAGATCCTTCAGTCTGATATATCAGTGTAAGTAGGGGATGTAGGTCCATCCACTGGTAAAGATCCAAGGTGTATTAGTATGTTATGAAACCACAAAAACACTTGAGAATGATCTCATAGAAATTAGAGCTAGTCCCCTCAAAAAGGTGGTGGATTCAATAACCCAGCTGAAATGCATCTATACCAAGGCATACAGCATGAGCTACAAACAGAAGGAGCTGGAAGCCATCGAGCAGGAGGAAAAATATGAACAAATTGCCATCATGGTGGGATGACTGTCAAAACTGATGTGTTGCAACAGATGGCTATGAACTCTTCAGGTGGGATAGGCAAGGAAGGGGAGGTGGTAGGGTAGCCCTGTATGTTAGGGAATGTTTTGATTGTCTGGGATCTAATGATGACAGGGTTGAGAGCTTATTGTTAAGAATCAGAGTGGGGAAGGCCAACATGGCAGATATGGTGGGAAATTTTTTTCTGGGATTTTACCCTTGACAAGATTAATTATATCAATCCGAGTATCCTCTTTTTCTCAGTGTCCTAACTCTGTTGATGTTTTTGATGCACTCAAATGCCGTAGGACTGAGGCAACTTTCACCTTTCATCTCGTAATGTTTCGGTCTGAAACCCATTCTTAATCTCCGAAACTGCTTCACAGTTACTTTTGTCTGGCTATGACATCTGCCAGAACAACTGTCACTAAGTCCGCTAATATATAATCCTGATCTTAAGTGGAAATTTCACTGATGCAAGAGAAATGAATGCTGGATTCTGCACCCGGCTGGGTTAACCCTGGGTGAATGTACAGACTGGGGAATGAGATGCTGGAAAGCAGTGACAAACAATGGTACCTGGGGATCATCGCTGACAGAAAGTTGAACATGAGTCAGCAGTGCCCTGGCAGCCAGGAGGGCCAACCCTGTCCTGGGGTACATCAGGCCCAGCATCACCAGCTGGGCAAGGGAGGAGATTGTCCCGCTCTGCTCTGCACTGGAGCAGCCTCACCTCCAGTGCTGGGGGCAGGTTTGGTACTGCAATATCAGAAGGACATTGAATTAGAGAGCATCCAAAGGAGGGCAACAAATATGGTGAAGGTCCTTGAGGGGAACTGTATGAAAAGCAGCCAAGGTAACTTGGTCTTTTCATCCTGGAGGAGACTGAGGGAGACCTCACTGCAGTTACAACTTCCTCACAAGGGGAAAGGGAGGGGCAGGCACTGATGTATTCTCTCTGTTGCCCCGTGACTGAACCCAAAGGAATGGCCTGAACTTGTGTTAGGGGAGGTTTAGGTTGGATATTAGAAAAAGGTTTTTCCCCGAGAGGGTGGTTGGGCCCTGGAACAGACTCCCAGGGAAGTCGTAACTGCACCAGCCTGACAGAGTCCAAGAGATATGTCAGGCATATTGTGAGATTCTTGGGGATGGTGCTGTGAAGAACTTGGAGTTGGACTTCGATAATCCTTGAGGATTTCTTCCAATGCAGTTTAATTTGTGATTCTGTGAATAAAAGAGAATCTCAGAAATCTGATTCTCCATTATTGGATTTGTTGTGAGGTAGTTGTATAACTTTCATGAGACACACTATGTGTAGACTTTCTATTTTTTGATGACCATTTAGTTCTTTGCTTTCCAATAAGAAGCAGTATAGGACTGTTCAATCTGATGGCTACTTGTCATAAATGCATGTGTAGAATTACGGTCTTTGTAACAATAACCTTAACATCTCAACTAGCACAAGACTGGATGTATTAAAATATACTAAGCAGTAAATAATATAAAGCCATTTTCCTCCTTATTACTTCTTTATTAGAAATAAAAAGGTTTATAAGTTTTAAAAGCCTTCTAAAATGTTTTCAGTGTTTGATTTTTACTCAAAGACACAAAATATTAGTAAGACCACAAGACAAAAGAACAGAGGGAGAGACTAAAGAAATTGCAAAAAAAGGATTTATCTAAAAATACTTTTTGAGACTGCATAAATAGAAATAAAGACAAACTTGGCAAGAATGAAAATATTTGTTTGCAAAAGAAATAATAATATTGTGATTTTTTGTTATTTATTCTCCTAAACAAATAAGGATAAAATAATTAGGTTTACTATCTAATGGGGGTGGATAGTTATGAGGATAAGCCAGATAATGATAGTACGTCTCTCAGCTGTATAAAGATATCCCAAAGCCTTTGTATCACATTTTAGTAAGGAGAACTGCATAGCAAAGACAAGTGGGATATTGAGTCCATATACAAAAGAAAAAAGAAAACTATCACATATATAATAAAATAATAATAGAATTTAAGCTTTTTAAAAAATATTTTTCAGTTGAGGAGCCTGAAAATGTCAAGCTATAGCATAGTATCTTAAGAATTGGCACACACAATCACAGTTATAGAAGTGATGATCTTTAATGTGTCTGCTGAACCAGGGCTAGTACTGTGTGATTTTAGAATAGCAAATATGCCATTTACATTTAAGAAACATCAGAGAGTTTGGTTTGCCCTTGATAATAAAGTAGGCCAAATGTGACCTGCAGTCCATTGCTTTAAGCAAAACTACGTATTTTCCATTTGTATATGACAAGAATGCAGAGTCCATTCTTTAAGATACAAATGTAAGTGCAAGAGTGTGTGTGTAAATCAAACATGAAAAAACTGTCTGAGAGGAGGTTTTACATAGAATTATAAAGAGGTACAAAAGATTCAACATGAAAGAAATATAAAAGAAACAAATAAATTTGTAAACGGTGGTGGTAGAGGCCTTGGAGCAGGATGAGGAGCAGTGACTCTAGCTGGGTCCTGCAGGGTATCACCTGTGGCATTCCCAGCCCTATCTTGGCCAGACTCAGTACCTCCTTTTGGACACAGACATAGCTCAGAGCTTGCCTACACCACAGGAACAGTGTGGGGCCACCTCTGCTTTGAGTGTGTATGAATCTACATGGGGGTCCTGCCCACAGCTGGTACCTTACTGGGGTGGCAGCAGTGGCAGGGGTACCTGCTCAGCTAGTGCACCCACATCTTCACAGAACAATCTGCATGTGGTGGACCCTCACCTACACACTAGGTGGGTGAAATTTCAGCAAGTGTGTGATCATTGTTTCCAGGGATGAGTTATAGAAGGTTTGCTATCAAACTGTAGGTGCTTGATAACATTTTATGTGTCAAATATTGTGGTGAATCTTCTGTTCTGCTTTTATTGGTGGACAGTTAATGTTAATATATTGAAAAATTGCTTCTATACTGATTAGACTAAACTGTGTAAGCTGAGTTTTCCCATTACACTGTCAAAAAAAAAATTAAAATCAAGAATCACAAATTGTGCTAAACAGGAAGAAACCCACAAGAATCATTGAAGTCCAACTCCTGTCCCTGCACAGGACAGCTCCAAGAATCACACCATATGCCTGAGAGCATTGTTCAAATGCTTCATGAACTTGTGTCAGGCTTGATGTTGTGACCACTACAGCAGTCCTGAAGCCTGGACAGGAGCCATTCCCAGTGCCCAACCACCCTCCGAGTGAAGAAACAGATTTTTCTGACATTTAATCTAAACCTCTTCTGACACAACTTCAGGCCATTCCCTTGGGTCCTGTCACTGGTCACCACAGAGATCAGTGCCTGCCCCTCCTCTTCCTCCTGTAAGGAAGCTATATGGTGCAATTAGGTCTTCCCTCAGTCTCCTCTTTTCCAGGCTGAACAAGCCAAGTGACATCAGATGCTCTTAGTATGACTTCCAAATTTTGCATATGTTTCTTGCCTTTCCTTCTCCCCTTTCCAATTTTCCCTATTTTCTGTCTTTCATGTAGAAAAGAAGGCCAAGTAGAGTGAATCCTGAAAGGAACTGAGATTGTGTAGGCATGACAATATTGAGGAGATATTGAAGGAGATCACTGAGAACTACAGATATATTCAGTAAAATAAATCAAAGTTCTTTGGAGCTTGACCACTCACTCAAGTTGTGTTCTCCTGCTTTAGAAAAGGTTTGAACAAAAGACATTAATGAAAAATGGCATAAAGGTTAGTGAATGTGGATCACACCTGACCAATTTTATTCATATTTGGAGGGCACTACTGATCTTCTATTAAATAAAAGAAGGCAGAACATGTAAGCTATCTGGATTTCAGATATCTACTTGTAAAGGTGCCAAATAGGAAAAGGTGAGTGAAAGTGGAGAAAGGGACTGAAAGAGAAACTGTATAGGGAGAGAATTAACAGATGAGTAATCATGGATGCATCATACTGAAATAGGGCTACTAAAATGAACATCTAGTGAAGATTTTAAAAGCTAAAACATTCTATGAACAAAAGAAAAAGAAGAGTATAACATATATGTGAAGCTGAGAATTCAGTTTTAGTCTTCCTAAAAGCTTTACCAGTGTAGAAAAATGCAATAAGCATTATTATTAGTCCAGCTACAATAATATTAACACTCACTTTCTAAATTATCTAATCAATACAATATAGATCTTACTAGTAATGCTAAAGGTAAGAGTGGTTATATATAACAAACCTGCCATTATCTATCCCTTTACCCAGGCAGTGTCCTCATAATTCTAATACTCCTCTATGTTCTAAGAAGGATGGTTTTAGCTGGTGTAGGAGGCATGCAGCAAATTTTCAACATTGTGAAGTCTCTGCAGGGAGGCCTGTGGTATTCATGGTGGTGTGGAGGTGTGAAAGACAATTCCAGTTTGATTACCGTTGTGTTTCGGGTTCCAATTATAAAGTTGATATGTATGTTTGATGGTTTATCCCTGTTCCCCCTTCTCTTTTCCTTAATGGTATGTTCTTAAGTTGTTTACCCCTTTACCGTTATCTGTCAATCACTGGTTATATAACTCCTGGCTCTGTCCGTCACCCCAGGCCTCTCCCCACCTTCCCGAATCTTCTACACTTGGCACTGGGTGATTGGATGGAGTCAGGAGTCTCCCCCTCCTATAATTATGTTATTGGTTTATGTTATGATTGAAGTTCATTGAGCCACACCCTGAAGATTCCTGATTGGTCCCTCGTTTACACACCCCTTCTGTACCTCCCCCGTTTAAAAGTTCTTGCATCCTAAGTTTCAGGGTCTCTCTGGGACCTTCGGCTCAGGGGATAAACTCTCTGCTCTTTGACCCCCAAAGAGTCCCTTCTCTCATTTCCACTCGCTCCATAGCTGCGGTTCTGTTCGTCAGGCTGCAAGACCCCAGTGTTGCGGGAGGCGCAGGGCTGTCGGATACCGGCGACAGTTGGGTAGCTAGCCACCCCGGAGGTGCGGATCCCCACATGGTGGAAAGGTTTTCACCTGCTTGGATGTGAGCATTTCGTGATTTAGTTTTCTTAGCTTTTTTAATCACAACTCACTTTCCTCTCCCACTGCAGCCTGGCAGTGTCCCTCAGCCCTACGCACAGAGGGATATTGTTAGCAGACAATGACTCAGGGGGGAGTGTGTGCACAGAGCTGAGGCTGTAGTAGGGGAACCAGCAGTCACTGCCCATGGCACAGGGGTTAGACCAGTGACAGTTCATAGATAGGCTAAAATTTGGCACTGAGAGGTCAAGGCCGAGACTTTTTATTCAGTAATTGCAAAATTATATGTCCTAGCTATTGGACTCCTCAAGAAATATCTATGGAGTGATGCAATACAGCTTTCTTTTTAATTTTTTGGCACAAAATTTATGTATGAGTTGATAAATTTTTCTGATAGGTTACATTGGAAGAAAGAATTATTTTACTTGAGAAATACAGTAATAGAAATGGAATAAACATTGGAGACTAAAATATCTTTCATTTAGGAATTAATGAGAAGAAATTCTTCAAGAAGTTGTGGTCTCATTAGCTGAAAACTGCTGAGAAACAGAAAAGTTTGCATCTATTAGTCATTGAAAGTCTACAGAATGCCAGTGTGACATAATAAAAGTGGAAAAACAATCCTATAATTTGTCACACTAGGTTTTACTTACTGAAGAAAGGAATTGTTAGTTTCATTATATGTAGTCAGGATCTTTTCTGTAATACTATACACACTTTTTGGCCCACCAAATCGCTTATGAAGATGCCTGCAGATTAGAAAAGGGACAAGAATGTCTCACAGCTTCAGTGATGAAGAAATGAGCCCGAGATGTTGGCTTTGTAAAGTTCCTGGGCAACTGCCTTTGAATGTAAATGAGAACACATTGAGTATCCAGGTGTGCAGGGAGGTGGCTGTTGCAAAGCTCCCTAAAAAACAACAGCCTCCTTCATCTGCAGTCAGATGGGCTAACTCCAGGGGAGAAGCACTCAGTGACAAACACTAGACTTAGGGCTTCTCACCACCCACCTGAAGGCAGCAATCATTACCGCTTACTTCCAGTGAACACCTGTGAGAGTACGCTTCATTTTCTCTAGTCTGTGTGCAATTAAAGGCCACCTGTTTGCATGCAGGAGCTGTTTGCAGCTGTTTCCCACAGCTGAGACCACTTCTCATTACCTTTAAGCAGATAGATGTTATTTGTTGAAGCCAGCCATCAGTATCAAATTCCACCTGACTATAGCAAAGCTGATTATGCTAGTGGTCATCAGTTTCAATCTGAAAAAAAGATAAATAGAACCTTCTAAAATAAGATGCTGTGGGAATGTTCCTCTCATCCTCTATACTTGGTATGGATCAATGAATCACAGAATGGTTTGAATTGGAAGGGACCTTAAAGATCATCTAGTTGCAGTCCCCCTACCATGTGCAGAGACACATTACACTTGACCAAGTTGCTCCAAGCTGCATCCCACATGAATACTTATAAGAATGAGGTATCCAGAGTTTCTTTGGGCAACCTGCTTCTATATCACAACTCTCATAACAAAGAATTTCTTCCTAACATCTAGTCTAAACATGCCCTCTTTCAGATTGAACCCATTTCTCCTTATTCAAGCCCTACACAGCCCTGTAGAAGCCCCTCTTTAGCTTTCTTGTAGGCCCCTTTGGATACTTCCTGGAGCCTTCGCTCTCTTCTCCATGCTCAACAACTCCAACTCTCTCCACCTGTCTTCAAAGAAGAGATGCTCCAGAGATGCTCAGTGTATTTTTTTGTTCCTCACTTGGACTTGTTCCAATAGGCCAACATCCTTTGAACGCTGAGGCCCAAGAACTGGATGCAGCTATCCAGGTGGGATCTCACAAAAATGCAGTGGAAGAATCACCTCCCTCAACTTGTTGGTCCCACTTCTTTTGATGCAATCCAGGATGCGTTTGGCTTTCTGGGCTGCAAATGCACATCACCTGGTCGCATTGTGCTTTTCAGCAACAAACACCCTCAAGTCATTCTCCTAAGGGCTGCTCTCAGTTCTCTGCACAGCCTGTCTTTCTGCTTGGGATTTCCCCAACTCGTGTTCAGGACCTTGCATGTGGCCTTGTTGTGCTTTGTTCACACAGGTCCACTGCTCAAGCCTATGCAATTAGCTCTGGGTTGTATCCCCTTCCTTCCAATTGTCAACTGCATTGCCCTTGGTGCCATCAAACACAGTGAGGGCACACTCAATCCCACTGTTCACGCTATGACAAAGATATTAAACACTCCAGTCCCATTGCTGAGCCTGAACAGTACTGCCTTTTCATTGAGACTTTTTCCTATTGAATGGTATGGTATTGGGATAATTAGCAGCTGCCTAAACAGATGGTTAGAGAACAAAAGTTCTTTAAACGGTTCTCAATCATAGGTTCTTTAATTATTTGCCATTCTGGATATGGTATTTATCAACATGATCCCAAGCTTGGCACAGAGAAGGCTACAACATACCATAGTATAATCAGCACATCAGTCCTGTAAGGATTTTGTGTTAGGGAGTGTAGATAAAGGTAAGTTCTTGGGTTCAGACCTCAGTCAAATATACATTCTAGCAACAGGTTTTATTGAAAAAGAAAAAAGCACCAGGTTGTTATTTGCAAATGTACAAGGAGAACAAGGAGCTAATTCATGCTGGCAAATAAACAAGTAGGTGTAAATTCACCAAGAAGAAACACAGGAAATTAAACAAAGGCCTCCTAATCATCAGCAAGTGAGAGTTGTAGAAGTGGCAGGAATAAAACCAGCTTATTTTAAATTATCTTTACATATCAAATAATTGACTATGACAGGAGAAATCTAGTTTTAGTATTTTAAGAAATTCTTTCAAATTATATGTCCAATACTCATGGGATTTTTAGATATGATCTTTATGGTGCCAAAAGCGACAGCGTCTTGTATTTCTTTATGAGATCTAGTTTCTGTATTGCAGCAATGTTCAATCACCTGCTTGAGGTTAGGCAGTCTGGCTCCTGCCAGCAAGCCTTTAACCATGTAGGTAATTTTAAGTTTTATATGCATCACCATCTATGGGTCAGACAGAACCTGAGCAGGAAATCTTCATGAAAGGGTAAGGTAAGATTTGGTTGATAAAGTCCTTCTGTGGCTTTAATCCAAAATCCTTTTGCAATTCTTTCTGAGTTATGAGAGTCAGGAAAAAAATTCAATTCCTGCTGCAAAAGTGATCCAAGGGCCGTCACGCTTCTCAGAACAAAGCTAGAGTAAAACCACCCTCAGTTCAAAAACTTGACATGGGCAAAATCCTAGCTGATAATTTTTTGAGTGGATTAGGGAGGATTAAAGAAGAGAGAGCAGTAGAATAAAAATAAGAAGATAATTTTTTCTCCAGTCACTTCTGAGCATAGTAAATTGGTACCTCTAAGATTTTCACAATACCAAATGAAACACTTTCGGTTTTGACACTTCACAATCCAAATGTCCAGACTGAGCAGCCCTTGTAAGCTATTCTTAGACTGCAGTCAGAGCTCAAAAGAAGGAAGAGAAAGTAAGCCAAATACTGAGATTTAAAAATTTAAAAATTACTTTAGTCCACTTTTTTTTGTTTGTGTTGTGGTTTATGTGTTTTCTTGTTTTATTCTGTGTATAATTTAACCAATGGAATATTAATATGGTGCTGAAGCAATATGATTTTCTACTGGATGTAGACAGTTTTTATAATTTTAAAATTCTTTATTGCAGTCACTAAGAAATGTTGTCCTTGCATCTATCATAACTTGATAACTGATAGAAAATTCAGGTCATGATCTTACTGAAGTTCTTGATTTTTCTTTCTTTACGTGTACACATATATATATGGGTAAAGCTACTTGGTATCTATGAATCATTTTTCTCACTATTTGTGTATGTGTGAGTTGTGGGTGTGGCATATCAAATTAAACATATCTCTCCCTCAAAAGCATACTAACAGAACAGATATTTTTCCTTCCCTTTAGTTTTGGGGTTTTTCTGGTGGTTGGTGTTTGTTGTTGTGGTTTTTTTTTGTTTTTGTTTTTTTTTTTTCCCCCGTGGTTTTTGTTTGTTTGTTTGTTTGTTTGTTTTGGGTTTTTTGTTTTGTTTTGTTTTGTTTTGTTTTTTTAGGGTTTTTTTGCTATCCAAATTCTTATTTTCCTTCTCCTTCTGGGTTTTGATTCCTTGCTCTAAAACTGGTTGGGACCTACGCTTTGTATTAAATGGAAGAAAAAATAATGCATTCTGGCAGGATATTTAGGGAAGGCAAGTAATATACATAAAGTTTAAGATTGATTGGAAGATCTACAAAAACATAAATTATTTCTTTTTATTTCTTTGTGGCTATGCCTATTGCTAGCTAGTGCACATTTTCTCTCTTTGGTTACCTAAGAAAAAGTCTTGGCTTCCTAATCAGCTGACAGTATTTATTCTGAAATAAAAGTAAATTTTCACTCTTTTTTGCAAAAGGCATAGGTAGCTCACGAGAGATATTAAATGAGAATGTTATGCCAGTGCTTCTTTTCCTATACAGGTTGCAAACTCAGTTCTGTAGAGAAAGCCCAAATCCTGCTCTGCTGACTGTTGTCATTGGAGTAATCTCTGGCAGAGAAGCCATAATAAGTGAAGGTTACAGCTGGAGAATAAACTCATCTTCCAGATATTTATTGAGGGGAAAAAAAAAAAAGTCCCTTGATAGATAGGACTACATTCAGAAATTACTCTTTGAGGAGAAGACACATTTTCGCTTAAATACATATTTAAAAATAAATTAATGACCAATGCACTGTTTGGAGCCTTACTGCTGTTAGCATTTCTATAAGGAGTCTAAAATTTCATGTCACAAGCCAATTCCTTATATAGCCTTGCACCAACATCAGTCCTTTAAGTGACAACATAGGATGCCTCAGTTTGGCATTTGTCCATCCCTCATCACCACACCCACATATGCTGCTCAAATATGGCCCCTAAGTGTTTGCATTCCAGGAAGGCTACAGACAATGCTGTGATGATTTCTTATCTCCAAGGTAAACATCACTCCCTTACAGGTAATTGTGTTGTCTCTGGCTTTCCTGCTTCCAGCCAGATGTTTCCTTGGCCGCAAGTTACCCATGCCAGGCAGTTATGATTTTAATTTCCCTTTCAGGTAGCTGAGGGCACTTCCCCCTCAGCTGCTTATTCTTAAAATAAGGATGGATTTAAATCTGGCATTATGCCTGATATTAGTCACACCTGGTAATCAGTAGGGACTGGACACAGGTAGAATGGATGAAGCTCATTTTGTGTGTCATGAAGAACATAACACTAATTGCACAAATTGGGGCTTTATTTGTGTTAAAGCATCTCCCTTGCTATAGTGTGTTGAAAATCAGTCATTGACAATGGCTAGGAGCAGAACCCTAGGCAAGGATTATAAGAGGTAGCAAAGGAAATTGTGATATTTGCCTAAGTAGCTCTGTTATTAAAACTGCCATTAGATCCTTCCTACTACCTGTTGGCACCTTAGAGATGCCTTAATAAAGGGTGTCCAATATAATTATTTTTTCTTCTTCCATTAGAAAAGACATTGAAATAACTCAATATTATATTGTAGTACTCTGTCTTTAAACCTGATGCAATCCTATAAAGTGCGGCAAAGAGCATTTGTGAGCCTTTCCTATGGAAAACAAAGAAACAAAAAAGTACCTATAAACCAATGCTAAAACAAACAAATATGAAACACACTATGGGAAATCAGAAAGACAAAATCCAAAAACCTGGAGCAATACAGTGAATTATTAAGCCCAGGTTTTTTGTTCGTAAGAAAGAGAATTATTAGGATTTAAGTAAAATTTCCAAATGTGTTTTTGTAATATATGCACATTTATATTGTATCGACTTTGCAGTGGTGTCATTACGCTAGAGGGAAAGGACACAGATTTTAAATAGTAAAATATACCACTTTTTTTAATGCTTGGTTGGATACTTATACTTTGCTAAAATCCACCCAGCAGGAGAACATATGCACTTTAATCTGAGTCACAATAAGCTATGTTACAGACAGGAATGAATAGCAGTGATCTGTCTAACAATCCATCCGTTCAAGTTTGCATCCTAAGTTCCTCATTAAAGTATCTGAAAGCCATCTCTTTCCATATTCACTTCAATGCAATAATATCCATGTCATTTTGATTCATTTTGCTAGATGGCTGTGAATAAAGAACTTATTAGACGCCCTACTCATAAAACTGTTGAATATTGTTTATACTTGGGGAGATGACAAATCTGATGAGTCAATGTTTTCCATCATCCATCTACAAAGGTTCACATACTGGCAGTCTCAACCATAGTATCTGAGTGCCTCCATAATGTCTGAGCACTCCTTGCTATGTTAGGTTATTAATCCTAAGAGACTGTGGATTGGATTACAACCTTTCTTCTTTCATAGGTGTTTTATTTTTGGAGCTCTGATTGTTCTTAACTTACACTTCTTTGCAGTGTAATAAGGTCCTAATGCTGGATGGATATATGTGAAAGCAGAAGTGTACCACTCAGTGTGATTCTGATTACACTCATGCAATATTACACTCTGATTTTTACTTACCTAGAAGAAGATTTCCAAATAAATGCTAAAAATGTTCTTTTGCATAAATGGAATCTGTGGAGACATATATCCTATGAAGATAGCAGATAAAAAAGCTTAAAAATAGAGGATGAAATAAAATACATTTTAAAAGTATTTTTTAATATTTAAAGAATTAGTTTATTAATAAAATACCTGGTTAGGACAGAATTAATCTTTGTTCAGAAGATGACAGCTATATTTCTTAAAATGTTATATATGACAGCAGTATAATGATATTTTAAAAGTCTTTTCATGTATTACTTAGATATCTTTACTCTTTGTAACAAAATTTTGAAGGACTAAAATTAAAGGAAAATTATATGAAACATTTGACCTGGAGCACCCTACCTCATCCCAATCTTCCAGACTGTTTCATTGTATTAGTCTATTCAGATAACAATATGAAGTAGTAAAACATATTTCTGCCTTTAAATATCCTTTGGGAGAAAAATGGTACTTCAAACTATTGCTTTAGTGTAAGAGTGCTGCGTAGTGTTGCAGAGAACTAAGAGAAGAAAGCATGACAATGAGGAACGAGTCATGCAGTTTTGCCACAGCCTCTGTCAAGGGAAATGCAAAATAAATAAGCACATCCATTCAACATGCATCAAATAATGAGAATGTCATATGAATTCTGGGTTACTGTTGAAATATCTTAAGCAGAAGGTTTAGGTTATATTCACAAAAGGGAACACTCACTGTTTTGTTTTGTTTTTTTTAATAATAAGCAGTTACTCAAGACCACATTATTCAGTTCTCACTCCTATTGGTATTTACTTGAGTAAATCATCCTCTTAGAAAACTACTTTCATGGGTAAACTCTGGATAACATGAGAACTTAATTATCGGACTCTTTATATTTTATTGCTATATTTGGCAATAGTTCCATAGTAACTTGTTCAAACAGGGAGGTTGCACCACATGACTCACTGTACTCTCTTCCAACCCGACCCATTCACTGAATGTGATTTTGTTGACATTAATTTTAATAATAATTCCTCTAGAATGCCTTCTTGGTAATTTAGTTATGTAAAAGGCCTTTGACTTCATTGGTTTACTGATTGTTTAATTTATATTCTGCATTACTGGATTCTTCCAGTACTAATCTTCTTTCCTTCTCTCCCCACACCCGCACATCTCTTCTTTTATTATCCATTATGAAATCGACCTTGAAACACAATAATAAAACTGAGCTGTAAATAGCAAAACAACCCCCTCATGCCCCCAAAACTTTAATCCTTTCTTACAGACTTTGTACTTCCTTAGCATATCATCTAGTTCTAACATCCAAGCGGGATTCACCAGACAATTTTTTTCTTTTCGTTTCACCTGCAATAAGGGTGATTGACCCTCTGGAATCAAAACAAACATCCCCCCACTGGAGAGATACATTAATTCATGCACAGCCTTGCTTCCCCTTTTTGGGGTCCTCTTGAGTCACGTGTTCCAAGAACAGCTCCCAGGTCCCAGTTACTCAAGTAGCTTTTCAGCTTTAAAAAATCCTCTAGCTTCTCTACTCCTATAATCCAAGATCATCTTTCCCCAGCCATCCTCAGTAGCAGCTCACACTCCTGCCCTGGCAGTGTGTTCTGGCACAGGTCTCACCCACACACTTCTCTGTCTAATCTTCAGGTGACTCCCTGAAGAATGAGTAGGGTCAGAATCTTACTTTGGGACTGGTTCTCAGAAGGAAGTGTGTACCTCAGTCATGGGTACAGCACTCTGTACAAGAGTCAACAGTTCAAGTAGGCATTGCTTTGGTGAACTGATTGTTTTTTTCCAACATTTGATACCAGTCCAATGACTTCTGTATTTTCCTAAATCGTTCTCCAAAACATCCCTACCCTGGATAAAAAATAGGAAAAGCTCAGGAGGCTGAATAGTAGAGGCTTGCCTGCTGGTGGGACTAGCCTTTTGAATGAATAATTACATAGGCTTATTGTATATGTGGATAGAAAGATAGCTAGAATATAAATATTTATAAATGCATCATCAATAAACTAACTGAAAAACCTTTGAAAATAATTAATTTTCATAAGTCAGAGAATTTTGAATATAATCAAATCTAAATTATGTACAAGGTATGCAAATTTTACTTACTCACATTTTTTCAAAACTATAAATAATTTTGATTCCTTATTTTAATGATGGGATCAATAACATGTAATGGTGCATTCATTAAAAAAGCCCCAAAAAAACAAAAAAAACCCACAACAAACCAACACAATGTTTTCCAGTAAATATATCACTGTACATTACCTGAGAGAAAAATTATTGATTCTTATAAATGTCTACCAGTTACAGAGCTTTCTGCAGGATATATTCTGTACTCATTTTACAGCACAACTGCCTGAGACTGATAATTTGGTCTTTGCAATATGATTCTTAAATACTGCATTTGAAGAGAGGAGCTGATAAGCATGTCATGGTTTTCCAAAAGCAGGATAGTTAGAGCATCTGTTAGTTGTCCGGAGATAATTTTTGATCACTGTGTGTGTACAAAAACCACTGTACTTTTGGAAGGCAGATATAAAGCTAGCAGTTTATGATGTCACCCAAAATAGAAAAGCATTACATAGCTCTCCAATTCCACACAAGTAAAGATCATTTTAAGCTTTCTAGTGAAGATGCATTTTCCCAGGTGGTCAATTGCGCTTGTCATCTGTTATTTTGGAAAATGCACAGAATTTAATAGATGAGGTATATCAAACTAACTACATTAGGAACACACCAGCTGTCAATATGGCTTCAGCCCAACAGCATCTTTTGGGAAAAGCAAATTCCAAAATGAAGACAGTATACTATTAGTCTGATAGAATGATTATAAGTTTCACCATCTGTTGCATATTTCACTATTAATTGTGATTTGTATCAATCCATATTTTCTAAAATCCACATTTTCTTTTTATACAAGAAACAGCAAAACAGAAAGATTGCACATTGTCTAAAGTAAGGATACCAATGCTGAAGCTAAATCAGATAAACTTCACCCTGGTTTAACAAGGTAGATATCTCGGCCACTAATTACAGTAAATAGATAAAAATATCAGCGACAGAACAGAAAAACAAACTGTAATTATCCATCTTTCCTTGAAAAACTTACTCAATTTGCTTTTCAAATTGATTCCATAGTGCAATCATAAACTAGTTATGTTTAATATTTCAAAGTCCATCAGGAATGCAATTGGATTTTAATTACATTTAATCAAACATAAGTGCAAAAGCCACAACAATTCAAAATGTTTGATGGCTAGATCTAAACTAGAGAGGAATTTCTTGCATGTAAAATTGAATGTTTAGTCAATCTATTTAATGCGAAGGATCATGACAATGTTTAAAGGTATATCAGAAAAGAAAGATAAATATTTAATTAGGTTTGAGTCTTGGTTTTGTGTGCTTTGAGGTTTGTTTTTTTTTTTTTTTT
>VWZU01016192.1:487215-544819 GCA_013397095.1 Sterrhoptilus dennistouni | reverse complement strand
TTGGGTTGTGGTTTGTTTTTTTTTGTGTTTCATTGTTTCATCCTATATTTCTTTCAGCGTGATTCCTATCTGTTTCCAAGTGAAAGGCCTGGTTCTAGTCCCAGTCACTATTCTTCGATGTTGGCTTGTTGCCTATTACATTAATAGGCTCTGTGCAGGGCTATAGCTTTTATTTAGAAGAAAGATGAGACTCGTCAGACTAGGAGTTGATAACATTTGCAACACTGTAAGCATATGTTAAAGAATTTTGAGAAAAAGAAATCTGGTATTATTTAAATTCTTTCATTATTTTCACCTTAAACTAACATTGTGCTTGACCTGAAGATAAGCCATCACTCATGTCATCTTTTCCAAACAGTACTTTAAGCAAGAGGAAAAACTGTGACAACAAGTACTTAGTATTATTGCCACACACTGAATTCAGACATTTTGTTTTCTCAAAAGCTTTTTCTACTTTGTCTTCCTTGCATTGAAGAAACTAAAATTTCTGCTTCTTCCCATGCTATTCTTGTAACTTCATTAACTGATTAAGAAAGGGAAAATAAAACAGAACTCTGCAGTGCCTAATATGAGAGGGCATTCACTATAGGCAGTAAATTACTATAGTAATTTTCACTACAGGAAATGACAATCCTATATTCAGAAGCCTCTGGAAAATCTGAGAAATAAAAATTAAGCCATTCACTCTTTCTCAACTTAGCAGCCATACCAATGATTGCTCAGGTTATTTGAAGCATTTGATGATATCTACATTAGTAGGGGATTTTTTTTTTTTTTTTTTTTGCCTCTTTGGTAGGTTTTTTTGGCTTGTTTTGTGTTTTCTTTTGTCACTGTTTGGCAATCAGTCACAGCAAGTGCTATCTTTTAGGACAAGAGTTATCAATCTAATAACCAGAGCTTACCAAACTCTGGTAAGAGCCAGACGAACAGGCTTTCAACTTACTGGGTAAAAAACAATGTCCTTTTCAAGACCTATGATGAAAAGTGGATATACCGATACTAATAGCTTTCTGAGAATTTGCTGTGACAGGAACACTTTAGAAGTCAGTATCACATACATTAAAGCAGAGATAAGTTTTTCAATTGGTCTTTAAGCTTCATCTGGAATTCTTTTAGAAATAGAGGATTCTATGAGAAATACGTTGAGAAACATATTTGTTCCTTTATAATTTTCTTCATGTTTATAAAGAATATTTAATGACAGAGAGAATTTAGAGGAGTGGGAGTTTTTTTCTTGATTTCATGTAAGAATCTGTTTCTGGGGTGTCATTAAGAAAGATCTGCATGTTTTATAAGTGCAGCATCAGGCCACCACTGTGTCTGAATGGATGTAGAGAGAGACTATTACAGATGCACAGCAGATTTTTGTCAAGCAGAGTTAACTAGGCATATTTCAAATTGATTGCCAAGGTTATGGCACTGCTGGCATGCACCCAAAAAGCCTTGGTTTTGTCCAGTACTATAAAGGTATTTTATAATATTAAACTGCAGCATTAAGGAGAAGGCCATATATGGGTATTTTTATTTTATATAAATATATATAAACATTTATAACAGATCTTGAATAACTTTCCACCCTGGTGACAAATTTGAACACTCTAGATAATATTCTATGAGCTAGATACCTAGTGATATCCTTTGTTTTTCTAAGACATTTTTTGTTTCCTGTCGATTAGTGAAACAACACATTTTTCTTTTGAATTATCAAGGTCTTTATATTAATATTTTAGTCCTTAGTCTTTATTGTAATTACTCAGTGAACTGAGATTCATGTTCTGGCAACAGCATTCTCTTCCCTTCTTACCAGCTCTTGAGTTCAAAGAGCTATACCAATCATATTTTCAAGACAATTACATTACTTCAGTTCTTTTGGAATACTTTAACATGTTCCTGAAAATGAAAAGAAGTCAACCTGTTAGGAGCTGAATCCAAATTTTACATTTAATGACAGCACCTATGTCTATGTCTTCTTTTATGCTTTGGTCAAATAGCAGCTCCAGAAATGTTCATTATCCTCCTTTCTTTATAAAGCTGATCCTCCTATTTGTAGTTTTTGAAGTCTGAAGCAGAAGGTCCATTTATCTGTTTAATATTTTCAATCTCTCCCTTCAGTCTTGAAGTAATGTTCAGGTCTCATCCCTTACAGGACATACTACGCATATGGCAATGCAATGTTATTTCATAGCCAGAGATTTCAGAAAAAGATGGTATTTTTAATATCCACTACAAAATAGAATAGTGACTTAGATCTGTCTTTTCAAATTTTTAGTTCATTCATTGTCTCTTCCTACATTTCTACAGCATAAGAAAAAGTTCTGTCTCTAGCTCAGCAGTATTTCTTTTGCAGTCTATTTTCTATAGAGTAAGGTAAACCTAATCCATCAGATTTGGGGCTATTGATACCTCTGTAGAGCAGTAACTTCAGCAGTTATCAACCGTTTTTTATTCTATGTGTTGCCAAAGAAGTGCTAAAGACCCTAATGTCACCAGTAAAGAACTTTTATGGTGTTGATTAGATGATTTCCCTCCTAAACAGTCTCAAAGACCACCATCAAAATGGTAACATCCAGATTTGTAAAATTCCTTTGTCTGTTGATGTTAAAAATTTGCTTCATTTTCGTTTTTAAACAGCTCTTTGGCTTAGAATCATAGAATAGTTTATGTTGGAAGGGACCTTCAGACATCATCTAGTCCAATCCTCCCTTCAAAAAGCACAGACATCTTCATCTCAAGTCAGGTTGCTCCATCCAACCCGACTTTGGGTGTTTCCAGGGATAAGACATCCAGCACTTCTCTGGGCAACCTGTTCCAGTGTTTCACCACCCTCTTACCTAGTCTAAATCTACCATGTTTTTAGTTTAAAACCATTACCCCTTCTGTTGCAACATGCCTTTGTAAGTCTGTCCCCATCTGTCTTATAAGACTTGTAGTACTGAAAGGTTTCAATGAGGTCTAGCTGGAGCCTTCTCTTCTCCAGGCAGAACAACCCCAGCTTTTTTAGCCTTTCCTCACAGGAGAGGTGCTCCAGCCCTCTCATCATCTTTGTGACCCTCCTCTGGACTTGCTCCCTATGTACTCCATATGTTGAGGCCCTCAGACCTGGAAGCAGTGCTCCAGGTGGGGTTTCACAAGGAGAGTAGAGATGGAGAATCACCTCCCTCAACCTGCTAGCCATTCCTTTTTGATGCAGGCAAATATGTGGTTAGCCTTCAGGGCTGCAAGTGCACACTGTGGCTCATACCCAGTTTTTCATTCATCAGAACCCTCAAGTCCTTCTCCTCAGTCATTTCCCAGTCTGTACTCATGTCTGGGTTGTCCTGACCCGTGTGCAGGACCTTGTACTTGGCCTTGTTGAATCTTATTAGCACTCAAGACTGTATAGGTCCCTCTGGATGGTATCCCATTCCTCAGGTGTATCAGCAGCACCTGTCCCTTCTTCCTTCTGCATTTACTTCTTGCCCTTTAGTTTGGTCAGCAGTTCCCTACTCAGCTAAACTGAGTTCTTGCCTTCCTTTCCTGAATTCTTTCTTATCCTGGTGACCAAGAGTTTTCCTACTCTGTGAAAAGATCCAGAAGCTCTTTTCTTCCCCCTTCTCCCTGAGGACATTTTCCCAGACAGTCCTACTGACTAACTCTTTTGATGAGCTGAAATATTACTTTCTTAAAATTCAGTGTACCTTTTTCTTCACCTGACCCTTATCGCTTAGGACTGCAAATTCCACCAGTGCACAATCACTGCAAGCCCAGGCTGTCTTCAGTTTTGATGCCACTGATGAGCTCACTTGTATTGATGACCATCAGGTCTAGTAACTCACCTCTCTGGTAGGGCTGTCTACTACCCAGGTCAGGAAGTTATCCTCCATGCATTACAAGAATTTCCTGGACTGCCTATAGCTTGTTGTGCTACTTTTCCAGGAGAAGCTGGGTTGGCTGAAGTCCCCCAGGAAGACAAGATCCTGTGAACGTCATGCTGCCTGATCAAGGGAAGCCTGTAGCAGACACAGACCAATAGGTTCCCTTTGTTGCCTTGGTCTCTGATTCTTACCCACAAGCTTTCAACTTTCTTATGGCTGCTCTTCAGAGACAACTCTTCAAATTCAATACAGTTCTTGATGTAGAAGGCAACACCTCCACCGCTTCTTCCTTGCTGGTCTCTTATGAATAGCAGATACTAAAAACAGCTGCACTCCAGTCACAGGATTCATCCTTCTCTATGTTGACTTCTGTTGCCTGAATCTATGATTCTAGGAATTACTCCACAAGCACATCAGTCCCCTATAGCCTCTAGAAAAGGATCAGCAACTAAAGAGGTAGAATAAACAAAAACTAGGAACATTTCATTCAAAGTCTCCATAAAGAAACTGACACAAAGGAAACTCCCAAACTTAACAACTACTTATATGCCATAACAGATGCCAGCACCAAGCCAACAGACCACTAATACAGTGAAGGATTAGACAGAATTGCTAACCCCCAAAACAAAGTAGCATCCTAAAAAAAGAATACAAGTTGAGTCATAGTGTTTCTCTTTTGGCTTTTCTTCAAGGTCTATGGCCTGGAAAAAAAAAAAAAAAAAAAGTGAAAAAATCTAGCTTGAATGAACTGTCAGAATGAACTTCCCTACAATTCATTTCCTGCCTCCCACAGTTCTATCCAGCCAAAAGGTATATCCAGTAACAGGCACAGCCATGCTACTTTTAAATGCATGACTCCCAAAGGGGAAAGAATTTTATGCATGGCTGCCACTGTATCTGGCAGTGAATCAGGGGCCTGTGTTCTCTGGACAGAACTA
Source organism: Sterrhoptilus dennistouni (assembly GCA_013397095.1). NCBI lineage: Eukaryota > Metazoa > Chordata > Aves > Passeriformes > Zosteropidae > Sterrhoptilus > Sterrhoptilus dennistouni. The sequence goes on along the minus strand of VWZU01016192.1, from coordinate 540,027 downwards.
GGGAAGATTTATGTGTCTCAGAGTAGGGTCAAAAACAGTCAGCATGCTGAACAAGCAGCTGGTAAAGTAATGCTGAAAATAAACTGTTGCAGAACTTACACTTCAGTCTAGAATTTGGACTGAAGTTTAGGCAGCTATTCCAGGATCTTATTTGAAAACATACTGTTGATGGTATTTTGCATTTTCATGTAGTAGATGTCAGAAGCATTAGTGCAGGGATTGTTTACCTGGACTCAGTGATATTTTCAAGGTATGAATTCCTTTTCAAGATGTGAATTTCTTCCTACCCAGGGAAAAGCCTGAGCTGAGTGCTGCCAGTGTACAGAAAACACAACATCTGAGTCAAAACCCAGAAAGCTACAAGACGGGTTCAGAATCTGGAAATAAGGAATCTCTCAACCAAGCAGGTTCCTGAGACAATAAGCTTGTATTAAGATGCTTCCTAGGATTACTGTCTTTGACCCAAGGATTCAGGCTGTTTACTGTGCAGTAACTCGCCTTAAACATAGAGACAGAAATTGATCTCTCCCATCTCTCTTCAAGCAACAGCTTCAGAGTTAATAAACTTGCGTGGAAAATATTAACTTGGATGTTCTTCTCTTTACCTCTCATTACTTTACATCAAAGCTATAGGAAAATATACACCTAGACTTTCTGAGTGAATATTTTCTCCTGCAATAGACATAGATGTGCTTTTTATTTGAGGTATAATAGCAATCTGCATATTAAGTACTGCTTCATAATATCCTGTAGTTCCTCAGAAAAATGCCAAATGTCTTCTTAGGAAAAACATATTTTCACATCAGTTTCAGTTCTTTCTTAAGGTCCTCGGGGACAAATTCAGCTGAAGTCAACGCTTCACCAAAATCATGGTGTGACTTTTAGCAGTGATCTGAAGTAACAAAAAACTGAAAGCAAAAGGGTCCAGCCACGGCAATCACTGTAACAGCCCCGATGTCCTGTGTAGTTCATTAATGTTTTGTTCACCTCCCTGTCTTGGCTTAACCACAGCCAGCAGCCAAGCCCCATGCAGCTGCTCGCTTACTCTCCCACCAGCAGAATGGGGGAGAGAATTGGAAGGGTAAAACTGGAAAACTCATGAGTTGAGATAAAAACCAATTTATTACAGAAAAGAAAAGGAGCACCCACAAACAAGGCAAAGCAAGGAATTAATTCACTGCTTCCCAGTGAATTAGATAGGGCATCTCCAGGAGAGCAGAGCCCATCATGTATCCTAGTATTTATCTGTCTTTAAAACAGAATCACTCTGTATTATTTCCTTTTTGATTTCTAAACCACAGGCTGTTATCCAAATTTAAAGCTAAAAAGCTAACCAGCCTAACAGATCCTGACTCTTCAAAGGAAATGATGTGTAATTTCAGTAGTTTCTGCATACTTGCCAAAATATGTTTAGAAATAATATTTTTCAAATGAATGGAAAGACCACTAATTGTGGCTGTTTGCAGATGCCTCTATTTGTAGAAGTTACTATTTCTAGAACTCCCACTGTATGCAGTCTTCTGATCAGAAGAAAAAAATTGTCCAGCTACTTTAAATGTGAAGTCACCTATTACCCATTTTTAAAAAACTACAATGTCTATCAGACAATTGGAATATTCTTAGCCTTTACCTGGAATAGATATGCACAGCAATTAAAATTCTGTCTATATGATAATATTTTTATTTTAAGCTTGTTTACACCTTTAACAAAATGCTGTAGCATTATTTATGTGTTTTCTTTATGTAGGATATGATTTATCAATTCCTGGAAACTTCTACATGATAGAGATCTTATAAATATCATCTGTATATCAGATATTGAAAATATAAAGATGTTCAGCACACCTAAATAAAGTCTCTTTGGTGTAGATGATAGGAACTGGAATAGAACTGCCAGAGCCAAATTTATGAAAGCTTTTCACAGGGCAGTGAATATATGCTTTAAATATATAATAAACCTTCCTCACAGATGGAGAAATAAGCTGCTGCTGCTGCTGCAGTGACAGAGCAAAAAAGTTGCTGCTTTTGTCATCTGTTAGAGGCAGCAGTTGTGATGGGAATGGCATCACCAGCACTGTCACAATCAGCACTGCTGATAGATCTGTGGAACTGGAAGGAGACATGGGAATTTTCAGAGGGAGAAAGCTTATTTAAAAATTAATAAGCCTTTCCACTCTTGAAAAAGGAAGTTTAATGCATATGATACTGCACAAAGGAAGCTATTACAAAACAGAAAATTTAAATTTAGTCTACAGCTCCATACTTGAGTTTAAAAGATGAGAAACATGATTTTCCAGATGAAATAAAATACCTTAATTTTAATGTCTTTTTCATGTCCTTCTGTGGCTATAACTGCGATGGTTCAATGGTATAGCAACTAAGAGTTTGAAGAGTCCACATTTTACTAGACCAATGGCTGAAAATAACACCCCCCCCCCCACCACCCCCACCCCTTCTTTCAGCCACACAAGCCTTTCAGTTCTGATCTTTTAGGACATGTTAATAAATAAGGACAATATTATGAGCATGAACAGCCCACGCATAGCAAAAAATTAACTACAGTCTATGCAATGCATTACTAAATATTTTTCACATTTTTTATATAAGACACTCCTTTGTGTTGACTGATCTCTTTATGCACAGAAGAAAAGTGCAAGAATAATTTAAGCATAAGTATCTAATATTTATGTACAGATGCCCTTCATAAATGACATTACTCCAGAACTGGCAAAAGAAATGGTAGTGTTTTATTTATGTGAAATAAGACAAAGTTCTACCATTTTTCTCTAGAATGTTTTGTTAAAGTCAGATAAAAATAATATATTGAACTTGTCATCTGCAAAATTTTTCTTGTCAAGTACAGCCATCAGCAGCATCTGTCACTGAAGAGCAGTTGCAAGCAGTGATATCAGGTATTTAGGAGTAAGAGCAGCTCTCAGTTGTACAGGACTTACAAGTCTTGCTTTTCCCAGTAGTGCATGTGCTGTAGTTTGGGATCCTTGGTCCTAACCTGTGCAATCCTAGTTGTGTCTATAATATCCTTCATTAACCAGCAGGTGATACCTTTCTAGAATTATGTTTGGCGCTGTACATGTATATAATATATGAGCAGTGTTATTCATATTTTTTCTTCATTTTTGTCAAGGTCAAGCTTCCTTTTAGTATCTCAGATACTTTTTTAACTCATAATCCATCTGTCTAGCCACTTAGCTGCCTTTCCAAGATGTTTTCTTGATGCTTATCAGTACACTATTTGAATGCATCATGAGATTATTTATAAATGATGCATGAATCCTGGCTTTTTTCCTTAGTAATATGAGGGAAAATTTACATTTAAATGCATATAGGTGCAATTACAGCTATGAAAAAAAAAAAAAAGGCTTTGGCTTAAATAATATTCCAGTGAGGAGGAGGAGGATTTGTATTTAACTGCTTCAGTTTTGCACATATTTGGGCAATTTTACAGGTATTGACTATTACACAAACCCAGAAATTTATCTGCCTAAACAAACATGATGAAAGTTGTTGGTTTGTTTTTTAGGGGTTTTGTTTGGTTGTTTTTGTCCTAGTACTGAATTTATTTTTACAGATATTGCTAAATTATTTTTATTTACAGCATTTGTAAGTGTGGGGCCAGAGTGCACTGCTAGGCCTTTGCCACCCTGAGCAACCTCATCAGGGATGCACATCCCTGAGCTACATCACAGGTGTGACTGTACTCGGCCTTGCTCTGGCTGCTCTCATGCACTGAATGGCCTTTGTGGATGATTACCACTCCTGACTCATTACCTCGCCTTTCTGGAGCTCTGGTACACCACACCCAGGTCAGAGAGTGAGATTCGCCTTGGGTGTCTTTCCCTAGGCTGTGCTGGGGGATCACCCTTGGCTCCTGGCTTGTGTGTCCTTGTGGAGCAGACTCATTCAAGCATCTGCCTGATCCTTGCATAAATTCTGATTCTGTTAGATAAAACTGACAGATTTCTGGATTATAAACTAATTGCAAGACACACACAAGCATGTAAAGAAAAGAAATTCAAGAATAATGTCCCACTGATTTGTTAATTACTCATTTATGAGTAAATAAAACAGATTGCAGCATCTTTCCAATCAAGTCACCCACAGAATTAATTTTAAAATTATTACTGAGTAAAAAAATTGCTTTTTTTTCTTAGTCACATTTCCAGAAAGTAAATGTTCTTCCAGCTATAATGATGATATAAACCACAATAAAAAATAATAATATGATAGTATCACTAACAAACAGAAAATTAAGTCAGTTATTCATGACTACAAAGCATATTCTGACAGAGATTGACCAAAACAATTAGAAAGGAATTTTATTGTAGACAATTACAAGTACAGTACGATGATCTACCTCACAATCATTTCAGTCTTCTGCAAGCTAATCTAATTGATCTTGCCATGTACAGAAGGTTGAACTAGATAATTTCCGGAGGTCCTTCCAAATTCCTCCTTTCTGTAATTCTGTGACTCAAAAGTTTCATAAATAAATTCCTCATCCTTTTGACTCTTCTAAAAACACTGGCCTTTGACTGCACAGGTTTCACTTTCACCTCTGCATGTACCATGATGGATAAGCACATGTACATCTCTAGGTTTCAGTTTCTCATAACAAACCTATGCAAAGATCTCTCCCTGCATCACAACCTGACATTCATGTCAGCCCTCTACACCTGATGTGCTTCTTTCTTCTTTTATGCCGCTACTTCCTCACATATTATCTCACATTCAAGACCTAAACATACAGTCTTATTTCCATTCAAAATAACTAGTGTCACAAAAAAGCTAGCGATTGGGAAGAATTAAAAAGCCCATCTGGCACAAAATCTCAGCAGAGATTTTTATCTCAAGATTCAGAAGCTTTGTTTATTTCTCTGCTTGAATCATAGGTAGAGTGAATTTTTATGTTCATTAAAACTCACACACACACACACATAGAGAAAAAAAAAAAATTTGCAAAAAAACCCCAGAAACCAAAGATACAAGTTCCATTTCCATTTTAGGATTTTGCTGAGATAGATTACTAGTGGCTCAGTTTCCATACTAGAAATATGTCACAAAAGGTCTTCCTTGTCCTTTGAAACCTGTAATGTCTTGTAGGGCTTTTTTCCTATTATTTAATGTAAGTATAAATCATATATTTATATCTCTCCATGTGTATATTTATCTATATGCCTCTATATATGGATGCAATAATTCAATTCTACTGCTAACAGAATGCTGTCAGGGGGTCCCCCTAGTTGCATTAAAAGGAAACACCTACAGGAACATACGGTTTGAGGAAATTTTAGGAAATCCTAAATTCCAATTTCTTGCCTCTATTTTCATTCCTTTTTTGAAACAATTTCCCCTACATAATTTTATTTCATCTAAACTGATGAAGATCTTGTCACCCTTGTGAAGTATTTTGCTATCTAGAGATGACAATAAGAGCTACAATATAAGATAGTAAACTCTGTATGTATGTAGGTTATATGCTAAGAAAAGGTCCTTCACCCACAGGGTGGTTAGGCACTGGAACAGGCTCCCCAGAAATGTGGTCACAGCACCAGCCTGACAGAGTTCAAGAGGCATTTGGATAATGCTCTCAGGCATACAGTGTGACTTTTGGGGTGTCCTGGGCTTGGCCAGGAGTTGGACTTCAGTGATCTTGATGGGTGCCTTCCAATGCATCATATTCTATGATTCTATGAAAATCTTACATCTAGAGATAGCATAATTGTTTATTAGATTGTGCTTACCCAGTCAAAAATACCACTCAATCCATCACTTAGATACCTCAATTAAAATGGAAGCAGACAGCAAATTCCATCCCATTAACAGAATATATGGTTAGAAGATTACAAATAATGGATTCAGTCTCTTAGAATAGGACTTATTTTGCTTAACGTCTATCTTTTGTCTGTCTGTCTATCTATCTATCTTATCTATCTATCTGTCTTCCAAATGTCAGCGTTCTCATTGCACAGAAGAGAAGACAGCACTTTCAAATACATGGGATCTCACTTTAAACATTTGGTCTTGAGTGGGAAGAATAACATGGTAAAAGTACCAACTTTTCCCTCCTAAATGTGAAAAGTCTAGCCAACTAAATGAAATGTAGGCGTGTATCTTGTAGACTCTTGTATCTGTTCAGGTAGTATTAAAATTCCAAAGTGGAAACAAAATTGAAATTAAATTAAAAATAATTTGTAAGTATTTGTTGCTTAGTACTCTTGTGCCCTCTGCTCTTCCTTAAAGACTGTAGCACTCACTGATTTCCAGCAGAGATGATTGTATCACCCTAGTACTACTATTGAATCACTCTATGGAATTACATGAGATATTGCAAATGAACGATGTAGCTAAACCTACACTCAATTTTTATAGGAACCAAGTTTGGGGTACTAATGTGAGTGACCAATTCGTGAGACTGTGGCTGCGTTCTATGTGATCTCCCAGATTCACTAGTATAGAATGCCTTAAGGATGAAATTTTGACACCCCAGTGAAAAGAACTTGTGATAGGCAAACGTCATTAGTAACTTGTAAACTCTGGGAAAATCAGAATATGCTTCTAGCTGGAATAATTGGTGTTTCATTATGAATGCAATCAGCAAAAATATGTAAGCATCTGAATACTTATATTGTTAAACCTGAAAGTGTACGAGAGCCAAAATTGTGATTAGACATCTTAGATTCCTATATTGGTGTGATTCTAAATATGCTTTATATAGCTCATCTTGACTTCATAAAATTTAAATAAGCAGCTGTAAAGAATGGTTTTGTACATTCTATACACAAAGGAACATGATTTATTCCTGTTGTAGCCATATTTCAAATTGTTGAAGTTGCACTGATCTGATGTTTCAGTATTGTTCATTTTCATAAGTCTGTCATTAGCATATAATATGATTTTAACAACTTCCTTAGTTTAATTTTAAATTTGAATATTCATGGTATGTATGTAATTACAAATTCGAATCAGAATTATGACTATTGATATACTTGTTCACATCCCCACATGACAATTTTCAGAGTTTGCCTTCATACCACTTAACCACTTATGGGACTGAGTGTCTCCTCATTTCATGCTCTGGCTGTACATATTCTACCATTAAGCATTTGATACCCTCTATTTGTGGTACAGAGGAAGAAGGTGCCAGATCAGGGACTGTGAATTCCATGTATTTTCAGAGACAGGAGTCCAAAATCAACCAAAATCAAGAGTTCATCAGCTTTAAGATGGTGAAGTAACAGACCATACATTCATAGCTCAAGGCAAAGTCATTTTTTGGAACATTCACTGTGCTAAGGGTGAATATTTCAAATAGAGAGAGCAGGCAAAGTGGGCAACGGTTTTGATCTCTGTATTCCTGGTGGCTATACCAAAAGTTCATTTGGACCCTTTGGGTCCTTGAAGTACTCTTTGCTGAGGGTGCTTGGTTGGTTAACACCAGAGGAACTCCTAACGGTCCTAGTCCTGCCCAAAAAGAGCCCGTACACAGTCTGGGAGAAGGTAAAGCTCCTGTAGTGTGAGACTGGGAAAGGCAGTGTGGATTATTCCTCACTTGTGAAAAGGCAAGCATCTGTGGGATTGTCTTCACTCAGGGACCTGGGTGTACTTGGTAAATAATGCAGAAGGATGAGGAGATCCAGTCTGCTGGAGCCTCCAGCCTGCTCTCTGGAGAATTTTCTTTCTTGGGAAGAAACAACCAATGATGTGAGTTGCATGTCATAGGAAGTAATATAGCAGAAAATACCTGAAGGGTGATCTTCACAATGAACTGCATGAGTGCAGTGATGACCAAAATCAATCTAGTGTTGGCATTCAGCAATCAAACATATTGCTTCTCTTGTCCTGAGTAACCACCATGATGCAGGAGTCCCAGATCATAGTCTGTTCTTCTGAACATTTTGTGGAGTGACAGATACTTATAGAGTGGACAAATTAGCTCTCTCTGTTAAGACATGGGGTTTTTAATCAGGATCTATAAATCACAAAGATGGTTTAAGGATGTAGTATAATTTATAAGAGTTGGTAAAAGAGTATTTCAGGAATAAGGAACATCCAATTGAATGGTCAGAAGATATGTAAATGTATCAGTTTATGTGAGACCAGAGGATTTTCCAAATGGTATGGAACAAGGGCTAGAGATTGTGTTGGATTTGGCTGGGATGGAGTTAACTTTCCCTAGAGTATCCCATGTAGCAATTTGCTTTTACTTGTAGTTGGAAGATTGTTGATAATATTTTGACTGTTGCTGAGCAATACTCCTACGCTATCAAGACTATCTTTGCCAAACTCCCACACAATAGCCACAAGACTGGGTCCAGGCAAGGGCTTGGGAGGAGACACAGGTGGGACAGATAACACAAGCTGTCCAAAGGGATGTCTCATATCATATGACTTTGTGCTTAGTGATAAAAGCTGACAGGAAAGACAAGGAAGGGGAGTAATGTTTGCTGTTAAGGTGACGCTCTCCAAATCAACTGCTACACATACTGAGACTCTACTTGCACGGAAGTCACTGGATGCTACCTGGTGATGGGAAGTAGAGCAAAAATCATGTTTTGTTTTGCTTCTCTGCACAACCTTTGCTTTCTTTGCATAAACTGTCTTTATCTCAGTCCACAGATTTTCCCTCTTATTTTCTCCACTGCCCTGCTGATGTGGAGGAGTGAGGAAGCCACCAGCCAAGGTTAACCCACCATTTAGTTAAAATGCAGATCCAGTCTTTGAGTCAAAATGTCACTCCAGTGACAAGCCTTCATGCCTTTTGCATATCTAGAAAATCTGAGTAATTAACAAGAAAAACAAAATTAAACTGAACATATACTCAGAATGAAACTAAGATATGATGACATTTTTAATGATAAATCCAGTTTGAATTTATCCTTAATAAACGAGACAAAGATATTTTAACTGGTGGAGGAATATCTAGATATGCAGTGGCCAGCATGAAAGAGGATGTGTAAGACAGAAATTATCTTTGCAATGACTGAAGAAATTGAATTTTACTTGACTTCTATGGGATAAAAAATTGTGCTTTTTTTTTCTTAAGTCTCCACCAAATAACTTGTTTTTTCTGGAAATCACTGGTTCTGAATGCTTTTTTACATTCATAAAATAGATTGATATTTAATCTTTGGGGGAAATGCATCTGTTAACATTTTCTGCAAAGCATTAGTGAAAAGTATTTCCCAATTAAAGTCAGAAGTTTTCAGAAGATGTAATAGAGTCATCATAGATATTTTCCAGAGTAGAAATCTTAGCAGGTGGAAAATGTTTGGTTCGTAATTAACAGTATATAGTTATTGTTAAGGAATGTGACTTTTTATTTTTAAAGCTGACAATTTTACTTCTATGTTGCCATTTAAATTTTCTACCAGGAAAAGAAGTAGTGAAGACCAAAAATGAATAGTTAGATAAACAAAGATTTTTTTTTTCTCATCAAATGTATGCACTTCTCCTTTCTTTAGGCCAGTGATACTGTATGTCTGAGATGTCCTTTCTTTATATCATGACCCATCCTATGTTGCTTCTTGTTCCCATCCCTCTCCACTATTTTTTTTCTCCACAAAAGTACTTGCTTCATTCCTGCCAGTCTGTTCCCAAACATGAAAATAAGCTTATTTTAATAGAGTGTGAAAAAATGTCCAAAGATAGCATATCAAAATTTCCAAACACTGCTATGCATCATTAGAAGATGGAATTAAAAGCATCATTTCTCCCTCAGCAGTTCCAGACAACCAAGGAATACTGAAACACATTTCTGTGTTTCACTAGAATTTCACTAGAACCAAGTATTGACTGCATTTTTGGAGATTCAGATAATGCCTTAACACAATCTTTAAACTATTTTCAGACTTCTTTTTAAAAAAAAGTTTGGAAAGACATTCATGGACATGAGGTCCTTTTTCCTTTTTTTTCCCCTTCCCTTCCCTTCCCTTCCCTTCCCTTCCCTTCCCTNCTCTCCCTCCCTAACTACCTTCACCTGCACACACAGCACCCCAGCCTGCAAGCAATCGGCTTCCCTTCCCTTCCCTTCCCTTCCCTTCCCTTCCCTTTTCTCTGCTACCTATACAAAATTGTGGTTGTCCCACAAAAAAGATAAAAAAGAGTAAATCAAACTAGCCACAGACATCTAATCAATTTGAGAAACTGTTAAGTCAAGTAATTGGAAAATCAAATAAAGCTGACATAAATCCCTTTCTTAACTGAATATTAACAGCCAATATCTACTGGATCACAATGAGTTTTTGTCACATAACTCATTAAATACATAAATTGTTGTATGGCTTCATTTCCATAATTCTCTAAATATGTATAAAGGGTAAAAGATGAGCAATGCATTTGCATATGCATAACTCTGAGTACCCACCAACTAAGACCTTTTCTTGAGCATTAATGCCATGTAATTCCTGCTAAAGGCCTCTTAGAAACCTGTTTGTCTGTTTTTTAATAAATTGCCTTAAAAGTATTATCACAATTCTTCCTTGAAGGAGGAATTCCACCTGATTTCAGGACCACATAATGCAGATGTGACAAAGATTGCAGTCGTGATGTCAAAGATTTTCATTATATGGATGATGGGAGGCAATCAGAGAATCCTGGATGGGTTACAAAGAGCAGTTGTGCCTCTAAAGAGACCAGTTGTAATCTAAAAACTTGAATAAAATTAACAACAATTTATACAGAAAATACAGAATAGAGTTCTAATTCTATTTATCTTAAAAATGGACAACTAAAATTAGACTAAATTGCATGTTTTCATCAAACTGATCTATTAATAATTCTGTGCCTGGGGTTTTTTTGGTTTTTTGGGTTTTTTTGCGGGGTGGGGTAGGACTTGTGATTTTGGGTTTTGGGGGTGTTTTTATGGTGTCTCTTGCATACTGTCTCTACGGTCTTCTTTAATTTAGAATTTTATCACCATATCCAAGGATGTTCTTTCACTGATACTCTCTCAACTATGTCATAGTAAATGTCCTTATTCCTAGAAAAAGTCCTTAGTCAAAATTTTTTAAAACTGAAGTTGTGTATCTAGCCTTCATTTTGGCAGTGTTAATATAAATGTCTCAGGATGCTCAAATGAGATTAGTTTCAAAGAAGGTTTATATCTTTGGGTGATGCTATAGTGGAATGGAATTTAATAACTGCTCTCTGTCTTCTATTCTTCTTTTATTCCTTCACAGCTGCTTCTCTTGTTTCAGACTTCTCCCATACCCCATAAAAAACTTCTTAAAATGGTAATATCAAGAAAAGAAGTTGAAAATATTAATTTTTAAAATGAAAAAAAATCCTCCAAGACTTTTTCTTTAGTTAATCTTATTTTTTTTTTACATATAATTCTTTTGGGTCCTAGACTTGTTGCTGGGAAAACAGCCCAGGCTGATTTGCAGTGTTCTCAGTTTTTCTCTAGCAGCTCAGCCTTTCAAGAGACTGATAAGTTTTGATCTCACATTTTAGAGGACGGGAAATAGAAGGATTCTTTTCATAGCCACAAGCTACATGGCCCATCACTTCACACTTTTCTTCTACTTTGTTGATAGTTTTTGCTTTTCTTGATTTAAACACATGTGGGGCTTCCTTTGACTTAATTTTATGCTTTCAGACAGGCAGAAATATAAAACTGAGTAAAAAAGGTCACAGATAATATTCATTAAAATTTAATACAGCCATTTTCTCAGCCCTTTAGAGGGGATTTTTATACGTATAAACAAGGAAATCTTCAATAAGAAGATTCTTCAACTCTGCTTTAATTTCTTCCTAGAGTAGTATATGAAATCTTAGAATGTTTAATCATTATCTGGTAGTGGAAAAGCTATGTATATTTTTAATTTGCTGGTTTAGTGTATATTGAGATGCTGATACATAGCAGGTTGCAGGTAGTTAGGTTTGTTAGTCATTCTGCCCTTAAAGCTTCAAAGCAATTTTATATAAAAAATATGAGGAATGTTTTTTGACACAGGAAAGAAACAGAAAAATGAAACATGTAAAATTGCCAAATATAATTGAAATAATAAAAGATTGAGGAACCAGATAATGCAAACTAGGTTTTAAATTAGTGATTTTAACATTCTAACACCATCAAGAAATTTGAGTAATATTTTATTTTGATAAATTTACATCCTAAAATAGTAACAAGTTTTGGTATGAGAGTACATAATGAAATGCAAAATTAATTTTTTAAAAATTGAAATTACTTCATGCTAGTTGAATAACTAGCACTAAACATGGAAACATAAGGTGGGAGAATATAGTATTAAATATGACTATAGAAGTTAAAATATTAAAAGGCATCATCTCACTATTATCTGTATGCTTGTAGAACATGCAAAAGCAAATTTTAAAATTTGTGGAGATGGTAGAGTTATGAATTTATAAATGAACGGGCATGTATTCCTTGACAAAATAAATATCTGTTTACTTCAGTTATTGTATCTTTTCCCCAGACACTCATTTACACCTTATTCCTGAGGTTCTTGAAAAGTTAAAGGACAGTAACTTTGGTCTTCTTATATTTCTCAGATGAAAAATTGGGAAGTCTTGCAGGCCTAGTGGAGATAAAGAAAACAGAACTGCATCATCTATGGAAATAAGAAAATAACAATAGGTATTAAAGAGCTGTAGATAGAAATAAAACAAGAAATACCTCATAAGATTTCTACTTATATGCTATTCCGCTTCCGTTTCTATCTAAATGATAAAATCTGCATCAGCTACTTACAGATCATGCATTGTTGAAGAGTCTGTCAGGAATCAAATTTATAATAATATATCTAATGGGTTTCAACCTCCAAAGTCTTCATGTATTGGACCTTAAAATTTAACACAGGCAAAATCCTGTCAGTATGACAACCTTAAAATAAATGTTTTGTATGATGTAGTAGGTTGGCCCTAGCTGGACACAAGGGGAGAAAGTCTCACCAATTCTCAGCTGGTCAGGGGAGAAAAAATAAAAGAAAAATAAAAGAAAAGGTTCATAGGTCAAGAATAGTACAGGGAGAGATTACTCACCAGTTACTGTCATAGGCAAAACAGACTTGACTTGGGGAGTTAATTTAGTGTATTACCAAGCAATGTAGGATAATGAGAAATAAAATCAAATGTTTAAAACATTTCTGCTTCCCATGCCCACCTTATTCTTGGGCTTAACTTCACTCACAAAATTCTCTACCTCCTTGCCCCAGATACACAGTAAATGTGGGTTGCAGCCAGTTCAGCAATGCTGTCTCTGCCAGTTCTTTCTGCTCAGGGAGATGGCTCCTCATACTCTTCCCCTGCTCAAGTGTGGCATCCCTCCCATGGGAGTAAATTTTCCGTGACTTCCCCCAGTCCTTGCCATGGACTTCAATTTTTCATGAGCTGCTTCAGCAGGGATGCCTTCCATGGAGTCACAAATCCTGCTAGCAAACCTCCTCCAGTGCTCCTCTCTCCACAGGGTCACAAGTCCAGCCAGGAGCTTGCTCCAGCATGAGTTTCCCACACGGTCACAGCCTACACCTTTGGACATCCACCTGCTCTTTTGTGGGATCCTCCAGGGGCTGCAAGTTGATATCTCTGCTGCTCTGTTGTTCTTCATGGGCTGCAGGGTCACAGCTGCTTCACCATGATTTTCACCAGGCTGCAGAGGAATCGTTTCTCTAGTGCCTGGATCATGTCCTTCCTCACCTGGTCTTAGTGCCTGCAGTGTTGTTCATCTCTCCACTATGGCTGCAATTGGTTGCATGAAACATTTTTTCCCCCTTCTAAATTATGTTATCCCAGAGGCACTACCATCATCATTGGTGAGCTCAGCCTCAAGCCATAGGTGGGTCTGTGTGGGAGGTGTCTGGCATTGGCTCCATTGGATGTTGGGGAAACTTCTAGCAGCTTTTGTGAGAGTCCATCCCTGCATCTCCCTGCCACCAAAACCTTGCCACATCAACTCAATACACACAATCCCAGTGTTTCCAGGTAAACTAAACCAGTCCTTTGAGATTGTACACACACACACATATATACGTTTATTTTTGGGTACTTGTGCTCATGAGGAAGTTATCTTTCCATTGGCTTCCAGAAGGACTAAAAAACAGATCTCAACCAATTTAACTTTTTTTTTTCCTGTGATTTCTTTCTTCAATATATGCATTCTTTAAAATATTCGTTATGTGTGGCATTTATCCAAATACTTTATGAAACTACCCATCTAAATTTCCCTTACTTGGGCTTTGGTTTTTATCTGTTAAAAAATCTGTAATCTGACTATCTGTAGGCTGCTTTTTTTTTCTGAAATTTCCTAATTGTCTGTTTTGACTTATCTGACTTATAGAAAGAAGACTGCATGGAAAAAAAAAATAGGAAATCTCTAGGTGTTTCAAGGACATAAGCGAGATGATCATTTCGGGGGAAATTAATCTTCGCTATCTTGTGAAGTATTTTCACTGAAAGTATAGAGACTGCAGACTGAGGTATTCTCCGTTATGTACTGAAAAGAGAATAGAAATAATTTCAAAAAGTGAGAAAGAAGGAGTAAAAAGTAAGCAGCAATGATTTGTAACACATCTTGTAATCATTGAAATATACAAAACTAGAGATAAGCATAAATAAATTATCAAGACTGGTCAGCAGTGTAAAGAGAGACAGTGTTTAAAAACATAGTGTGCAAAGAGAATACGTCATAAAACAATTCTGCTAAAACTGTTTTTAGGATTTTTGTGCTACATTTGGAATTGCTCTATTTTTTACTGTAATACGGAACAGTAGATTTTCCATCTTAACTTCCACACCATTTTCCACATCGTCATCATTGCAGCCATTGCCATGACATTGAACTATACTGTGAACCGTCAGGCTTTGTTTTTAAAGCAATAACAGTTTCAGAAAGTATCTGAATTATGTTTCACTCAACTGACAGATAAAAAGTTAGAATTTCTTTCTTCTTTTAACAGCTCTTAAATTATTCATTAAATGGCCTTCACAATGGTAGCAAGAAGTCATTTTTTTCTGCTGTTTATTTGGATAGAATACCTTCAATTTAAGCTTAAGGATACATGTCACGTGTTTTTGTAGCCTAGCAGTTTCCAGAAAACAAGTTACTGTTATTTTTTAGTTATCAGTAAAATGTTCTTATGGGTTTTTTTTTTCAAATTATCTTCTTTACCAGTATGCCTAAAAATTAGAACTAATTCATAGCTGTAGAGGGTTGACTTTGGCAAGCTACCAGATGCCCACCAAACTAATTGTGCTATCACTCACCCTCCTCAACATGATACAGAGAGAAAATATTACAAAAATTTTCTGGGTTGAGGTAAGGCAGGATGATCACAAAGAAATTACAATCACAGCCTAAACAGATTCAACTTGGGGAAATTAATGTAATTTATTGCCAAATAACCAGAGTAGGATGATGAGAAATAACCCGCAAACCCCCAAATCTTTCCTCCCACCCTTCCCTTCTTCCTAAACTCATCTTCATTCCCATCTCTTCTGCTTCCTTCCATTAAATGGAGAATGGGGATTGCAATCAGTTTATAACACATTATCTCTTAATTCCCCCTTCTCCTTTTTAGTTGCTCTAGGATAAGCTTTCCCTCATAAGATACAGTCCTGCATGGAATTCACCAATGTGGGTCCTTCTCATGAGGCCGCAGTTCCTCAAGGACTGTTCCGGCAAAGGTCATTTCCATGGGGTACAGTTTTTCAGGGATAGGCTTCTCCAGAGTCATTCCCCCATAGGGCCATAGGACAGAAAATCTGCTCCTGCATTTGCTCCTGTGGGCACCTACTCCAGCATGGGATCCTGCCTGGGCTGCAGGATGGATATCTGCTCCACCCTGATGGGGACAACACACATCACTCTCATCCTAACCACAGACTGTGGTGCCTGGAGCACCTTCTCCCTTCCTTCTTCACTGACCTTGGTGTCTAGAGTTGTTTCTCTCACATCTGCTCACTCCTCTCTCATAGCTGCTGTTGCATAGAAGTTTTTACTCTTTTTTGAACTTGTTATCGAAGAAGAGCAAACAGCAACATGGATTGTCTGTCCCAGCTTTGATCAAAAACATGTCCATCCTGGAGCTAGCTGAATTTAGCTGTGCCTGTTTAGGTGATAGCTTCTGAAATTTTCTCACAGAAACCTTCTTTGCCAATCCGTCCACACCCTGCTACCAAACCTTGCCAAATAAACCCGATAAAATACTTCTGAAAAAACCCATTGTAGAGTATTTTCTGGTTTTTGAGATAAATTCCCTAAGTTTTAAACTTTAACTGTCCCTGAGGCATTTTTTTACCTCGCTAATTAATTTTTAAAAGTGCTAATTTCAAGGAAAGGTGCTAAAAATTGTTCAGTGTAATTTTACATATTTGAAAATTAAAATTTGTGCAAGAAATAAGAATCCCATTTTGCTACCCCTTTTACTTCTCACTCTCCTGTTTTACTCCCAGTCCTTACCCATTGTATCTTTGTATGTTGATTTGCAGAAAAAAAGCCACAACCAGTATAAAGAATATATTTGTTAAGTATATTATGCATTTTTTAAAACCAGTTCAGCCCCAAACTAAAATTGTTTTCTTTGCAATCAGCTCATGCAAAGACATAGACTATAATTACATGAATGTTAGAAATATATCATGGCAAACAATTCTTTATCAGTTTCAGCAGAGAAAAAAATAACCAAATAAATCTGATACACTTTGAAATAAATGTGGATTTTACCTACTTTTTTTTGTTTATTTGAATTAAATATTTCATTACACTGTGATATTTCTAGAACAGGAAAAAATTACCCAAAACTTGGAGAAATGGTCAAATAAACAAGGTACCAAGGTATAATTGTTTTGTTATCTCATATTCTATAGCATATTTTTTGTTAAAGCCATAAGAGCATCAATGTTTTAGTATCCTCTCTTTTACTATTTATATACATTCTTGTATATACATGAGAATGAGCAAACTGTGTCTTTAATATATGGACCTCTAGAAAATATATTTTTCCTAATAAAAGATTTGGGCAATGATTCTAAATTAAATATTGATAGCTTTGTGAAATAAATAAATAAATGACACAATATTTGCAGACTATATATAGTGATAGTATTTTAATTTTAGGGCTATTGTCTTAAAGAATCAAATTAATTAACAATGAATATTTTTGTTTTCATTTCACCATACATTTTACTGATTACCTCAATGCATAATTTTGGTGTCTTCGAGCATTTAGTAACAACATACTCTGCTGCCTTCTTGCAATATAATAGCTGTAGTTTTTAACTTAGAAAGTATAAGACAGAATGCAATTTCATTGTATCTCTGAGATGTAGATTACCAGAGTGAATTACAAGTTACTTCTTTGAGTTTATGTGTGAAGAGTGACATATTTATTGAATATTCAATGTTACATCTAATCTTATCTAAATACTGATAAATTTGCTCATAATGAAGGCTGTTAGCCACTTGAAGCTTTTAAAAATTAACTTTAAAAGCCTATTGAGTTGATTTTCTTCATGTATGTAAAAATAGATTTAAAGGAATGTCTGGGTAGGCCCTGGTATTTTATTTCTAACTGTGAATTGAATAAGAAACATCTCAGTTCTGAAAACTGCTTGGATCCTTAAAATGTAACTATACTCCATTATAAGAGTATAGAGTCCTTCCTCTTGCCAAAATTCCAGAACACTAGTGACCACTACCATGGCTAAACAGATTCAGGTTTACATAATTTTTTCTTTAATAAGTTTTAGAATTATTAAAACTAAAAATGTTAAAATTGTAAAATATTTTGGGTTACAATAGTTCTTCAGAGGTCATTTTTCCAACCCACTGCTGAAGGCTTACCCAGTCAAAGCATGCCACTAAAGAGCCATAACCAGCTGAGTTTGAATTTTTATTAATGTTCTTAAAGCTTCTGAGGATTGGCTATAAAAAATTGCTGTTTATACACCTGAGAATATTTTGAAATTGTTTGCACACAGGAAACACTGTTAGGACACTTACATAGTTTTCCTATTGTATTGCAGAATTTGCATCACTAATAATGCTTCATACTGTTACCCCCCCGCCTTTAGAGGGCCAACACATTGCAACGTGGATGCGGACCCTCACAGAGGAAAGCAGGCAGCAGCAGGTTCAATCATGGAAGGCTCTTTTATTGTCTGACTCCAATAGCTTATATACATTTTGTACAGAGGGCCAAGATTGGCCCAAGGAGGTTACAACCTCCTGACTCCATTGGTCAATATGACCATCAGTCAAGTTCTCCTCTCAGAGAACAACTATCCAAAACATACTGATAAATTCTAGGAATACAATATTGTTTATGTGAAGCAGCGTGAGAAAGCTGCTGCAAAGACTCAAACACTTGAAAGCAAGAAAGTCAGGGGCGACATCATACCTGCATATTTATATGAGCGACTGTTTGAACTGACTGTACTTAAAGTTTCAAATAAGAGAGACTAGTTCTCTAACATTTATTCTTTAAAATTAAAGACCTCGTGTTAGATACTGGGCATTGACATAATGCTATTGTCCACAGAATAGAGAAAAACAGTCATATGCTCATCTAGTGGCCTCATGTCATCTGGCAGTCTGGATCTCTCATTCAAATATTAATTCTATTATTTTGACAATTTTCAGACATTAATCAATCAGATGATGCAGTTTGGTGGAAGACCAAAAACAAAAAAAGAATTCTTAAAGAAACTATTTTAAATGATCACTTGTAAATATAATCTACAATAAGATTGTCATGCTTACTGTATGTATGTATTTCAGCACTTCTTTTTTTCTGTGGATTTGCAAGTTCCCCTGAAACAAAGGGAAAAGCAACTTTAACTGTCATTAAAAATGTTCCATAGGTGTTCCCATGCCAGGAAATCCAGTGGTTTCTCCTGCTGTCCAAAAAGTAGATACTCTGTGAAAAACTCAATAAATGGTATAATTGAAAAAGGCAGCTAATAGCAAAATACAAGTATTATCATGTTAAAACTGTTTATCAGAAACAAATTTTTATATTTTAAGTGTAAAAGTTGGATCACTTGATCTAGGTTTTTTTCTGTTACTTGTTTTTAATTGAAATAGTTCAATAAGATCATGAAAGTGACTTAGAGGATCAATAAGGTTTGCATATTTGCTAGTAAGTTTTTCTGTCAGTTTTTTCTGCCAGCCTTTGTGAAAATCAGTTTATAAAATTAATAATGAGGTATCTAGTCTAAGTTTTTCATTCATGTTCCACCTTTAGCAAACGCACATGAATAAACTGCCGCCTGGTAGAACCTGCCACTTTGTTAAGATGGCAGTTCAAAGTCAGACAAACGTTTTTGTAGTTTGTACTCCAAGACTTGCTTTTAATATAGCCAGATTTGGGGAATATGACTACTGGATTCAGGGTTTCTTTATCAACGAAAACCAGCCAAAAAAAAAAGGACTAGAAGCTGTTGGCCTTTGAAAACTGCTTACAAAAAGTGTTTTATTAGAACTAACTCTACTGAATTGTTTAGATTGAACAGAACATTCATTTAGTAAAAAATATTCAATCATCCTCACTCCTTATTTTGATACCCAAATG
Organism: Sterrhoptilus dennistouni; assembly: GCA_013397095.1. NCBI lineage: Eukaryota > Metazoa > Chordata > Aves > Passeriformes > Zosteropidae > Sterrhoptilus > Sterrhoptilus dennistouni. The sequence goes on along the minus strand of VWZU01016192.1, from coordinate 520,477 downwards.
GATCCATGTTCACAGGTTCCCTAAGCAGGCTGGCATGATGAAATTTCTATCAGCAGAAATATCCTTCATTTATAAAAACCTTCACACAAGATCTTTTGAACATGATTTTATAGTGTTATAAAAAAATATTGTATCAAAGAGCACAACTGTCCAAATATGACAATTATTAAACACCAAAAGGATACAGAAAACATTCCTAATGTATTTATGTAGACTAATTATCATGAACAACTTTTTTCATTTGTTATCCAGAACATTCAACTTATTTATGAAGAGCATTGGCTATAACACGGGCCAGCTTCTGCTAGAGCCCCACCAGATCCCAGTCAGCCTGAGCCAAAACCCCAGCCTGTCCCCATCTCCAGGGATGTGTCTGATTCCCAAGAGCTGGATCTGCCCTGGTGCTCCAGGCTGGAGTTAGCTCTGCTCTGACAGACCCCTGATGAGCCCCCACAGCTCGTGGTCCCTACCCCAGTCTGCTGCTGGGACCCGTTGAGCCCTGGCTACACAGAAAAGAAAACCAACAAGGATGGAGAAAATTATATTCAGAAGAGCCCTCTAAAAGGAGAGAATAAAACACTTTGAATGATTTCTGTGTGCTTATGGTAGTATACAGAGCCATTTCCTCCTTCACCATGATCACAAAGAATGAGGGAAGTCATTGCTACTGGCCAAGAATGGAACTCTAGGGGAAAAAAAAAATCATTAGAAGGATAGTAAGTTATTCATCATGTACAAAGGTTACATACCAAATGAAAGAGCTAACTAAAAGCTTTTAACCCAAATTTGCCAGTTCTAGAGCAAATAGAAGTGCAGTATAAAAGTCATTCTTCTAGACCAGGAAACTAGCATTCAGTGGAATGCAAAAAAGCAAAACAAAATAATAATTCAAGGTAACTGAAAATAAATCAAGTAGAAATTAAAAATATTAACATTATAGTATATCTTCCCCAATGTACATACAAGAAAACCAGGAAGCAAATCATTGCTTGTGAATTTGTGAGCACCGATTTATGTAACTGAAAAAATTCACTCTTCTGAGCAGTCACTTCATCTTGTATAAGTAAACAACTGATATCACTGTCTCTAATAATTAAGTGGAAGACTAACTTCAAACAAAAGTTAATTTTTGTTAACTTCTAACTTTTGACTTGACAGGTCAAAGTCAGGACTACAAGGTAGAAAACATTACCCAAGTTTTTTTGCATTAGTGAGTCATAATAAAGTTGACATAAGAGCAAAGCATATTAAAACTAGTTCTCAAAAAAATAAAACAAACTGAGGAAAAGAGGAATGAAACAGCTAAGAGAGTGAATGAAACTGTAGAATAAAAATCAGATTATAAGGAAGCATTTTAACAGCATTAGTTCATTGATTTGGTAAAATTGCTGTTTTATTATCTTTTGTAAAATTATGTTTATCAGAATTAGCTTTTCTGGAATCAATGCATTTACAGTTGTATCGGCTCAATGAAAAGTGACCAGCAAAGTCAGTAACTTCCTTTGGTGTTCAAATATACATTAAAAAGTAAATTTCAGCATCATTTTCCTTTGGGAAAGAGAATTTTCTTTTGTAATTTTCTGCTTCACCTTTATAGCCCTGTCCATAGCCGTCTGCCTGCCACATGCGAGTTCAGAACTTAAATATCCAAGTATTACAATTAATACACTTAACAATAGTGAGTAACAAAAATTAAATAAATTTGTACTGTAAAGTAAAATTTGTACTGCTACAAAATAGTTGGTAGGAATAAAATCTTTATGCTAGGCTGAAGAAAAAAAAGTTCTTTAAAAAAATATGTAAAATTCAAACTTTGAAAAATTGGGTGGGTTTTTGTTTCTAAGTCTACAGATGAAACATTGGGCAGAAATGCAAAGAAGATTGCAGAATATCTCAACCAGGTCACAATGGCACCTGGGAAAAAAATAGCCTGATTTTATTAAAAAAAACTATTTCATTTACTATATTATGACTAGGATTTGAAATTATCTTGCTGAAATATCTAATTTTAATTATGCTTATAACTATTGCCAACCATGAAGAGAAAGTAGAAAAAAGATTTTCTTTTAAGAAGCAAAACTTAATAAATATTAAATCGAACTTTAGAAGACAGATTTCATGCTATCCTATAAAGGGATACCTTCCCCAGACAATTATAATAAAATTATTCCAGTCCACTAAGTTTGATATTTAATTAAATATTTTTAGAAACACAGAGAAAAGGTCAAAAAATGTATTATATTATTTACTGCTACTTCAATTCCAAACTTAGCTTCCAATATATTATATGTCATAATCAAACTCCTAGTTATCTAGGGAGAAGACAATTAAGTATGTACAAGACATGTCCAATAATGCAACTGCAAAATTAAAAAAAAAAAAAAAAAGTGAAGAATAAAAATCCAAATACTCTGTCATTAAATAATTCAAATTACCTCTCAGTCAAAGTTTAGTGATATAAAGTCAGCGAAGGAGCATCCTCCACTCTTTTTCTTTATTTTTTACTTTCTTTTGCTAAGACCAATATAGTCTGCAATTTGTAACAAAGCAGCATAAATATGAACTTTCTCTTTTGCCCTCTGTTGAAGAGCACTAAATACTGCACATACATCCTAATGTCTGGCCTACTATATGACCTATAACATAGATAAAAGAAAAATATTTTATAAAACAGAGGCTTTCCAAATAATACTTAGGTTAATATTGACCAGGTATCATCAGTGCTTGATATTCAACAAGATATTTATACAGGCATTATATCTTCCAGTAGCTTTATATTTAGTACTCTGATAAAAAGAAATCTTTAGTTATTTAAGATCTAAGTAAAAAGTGTTATTTTTTTGTTAAGGAAACTATTTCAATCTAATTTCTAGATTCAACCTAACTGTGAATTTTTAACATTCTATATTATGCACCAAGAATTTTCATCAAGGAATAAACACTGAAACATTCTTAAGTAATGACACTGTAAATGTTAATCATTTCAAAAGACTTGTTTTTTCCTCTAAACAAAAGTTTAGAAATATTAGCTCTCTTAAAAAATTGAAATATTTAAACCCTGATTCAAGAAACTATTCCGCTGTGCATCTAACTTGAAAATCAGCCATCAATTCAAAGGCTGAATTTACAGTTCACTTCTGTTGTACTCCTTGAATAGCACTTCTGTGTTCTTCTATGTGAGTCATTTACAACCATGGCTGGTGAAATATTCTAAATATACATCTTAAATAGTGAACACATTGAATCAGATATGCTTCATCAGAAGATATACTAGAAATCAAAAATGGTGCAGTAATCTGCACTATAATACAGAGCAAAGATACCCCAAGTTCCAGTCCATATTTAAATGTGTAACTCCTGTGTGATATAGCAGAAATTATTCCATCCTAGGTCCTTCCATTTGCTTAGTCACTCCCTCCTCTTAAGCTGCAGAGGAGCTGATGTTACCCTTCTTGTCTTTGAAATGAAGAAAAGAAAAACAAGGTTCTGTGATATAGGAGAAATAGTTACAAAAAGAAGAGTCTTTAAAATGCTAATGAGATATTTAAAAACTACTAATAGATGCTTGTGTAACAATTAAAACATAAATTTCTTATCTTTTCCATTTCTCTATTTTTCTGTGTGCCCCAGAACACATTTATTAGGATCAGTTAACTATAAACCAGATTAAGTTTTCCAGCTAATATGGATGAGTTTTATGAAAAATTAGTAACTAACCAAACCCAGTAGAATATGTTAATCTGAAAGTAAACATATATAATTGACTTCATTTTTCTTTGCCACATTTTTTTTTATAAGATGAAGGAAAAACTTCTTTCCTGAAAGGGCTGTCAAACATTGGAACAGGCTGCCCAGGGAAGAGAATGTGTCTCCATCCCTGTTGATATTTAAAAGACACAGCTGTGGCATTTAGGGGCATTTGGACTCAGTAATGTTAGATTAACAGTTTCATTCAATAATCTTATAGATCTCTTTCAACATAAGTGATTCCATGATTCAGACTTACTGTTTCACATTATCCATGTCCACTTATTTTGCTTTCTCCTCTTTCTTTCCATTCTTTTCTTAAGTATCAGAATTTTATTCCTTTTCTTTCTTTTTGTCTCTATCTCTTTAAAAGAGACCTGCAAAATAATTTGCATTTTTTAATATCCAGTGTCTTTAGTGCAGTATGTCAAATTTTGTATTACTTAGGGATCAGAGATAAAAAATCAGAATTCAACACCTAGATACTGTTTTTACGTTTCTTAACACACATTATCAGAGTGTATTACGAGCTGTACCAGGTAGCTGCAGCTAGAGTGCTTTCTTTTTTTACTTCTTCTCCAGTGTCTAGTTTTATTTTCCTTCTCAGTATACATATACTGTTAAATTGTCTTCTCTGTTTCTGCTTAAGAGTGAGTAAATTTAAATATTTCAGTTTCCATGCTGAAAACAAAGGCCAGAGTAATGTATGCAAGACTGTAATCTATTTTACTACCTGAAGGTCTGGACGACTAAGAACAACAGTAGAAAAATTGCAGTTATCCACTTTGTTTACTTCCTAATTCTCCCAAGAAACAGGAACCATTAACACTGAGGCAAATAACAGTAGCTTTAGGACTAAAGCACCATAATACATAAAAGCTGACCTTGGATACAAAAAAAACCAGTTCAAACCCATATGAAATTATTACTTCTTTCCCAGAAATTTAACATAAATTGACTGGTTTTCCCCGGAAATTTGAAATAGCAAAGAATTTTTACAAAAAATACCAATGTTTTATTTTCACTTCTGAATTGATATACTAACTTAAAGAATAAATAGAAACTCAATTCTCTGTGTGCTAAAAGCACCAATCAAATAAAAGTCAATAAAATTAATGAGTTATGGAAAAACGCCCAGCTGAAAATTAAGCCCTCCTTCTACCCCTTCAGGTGAGAGAGACAATAGGCAGAGATATTCTGAGGTAGAGATTATGGCTTGAGATAACAATTTACTAGAAACAGCAATGAGATAAGAAAACAAGCAATAACAGCAAGAACATAAATAACAACAGTGTATAAAAGAGAGTGATTACACTCAGAATGCTCACCAAGTCTGACCTGATGTGGCCACAGCCCCTCAAAGAGACAAAGAACAAAATGGCCCCTGGACCCTCTGTGCATACATTGTTTTCCCCAAGCCCAAGACAATGAAAAAGATTTGCAGACAAACCGTTCAGTCAGGACCAGCATTACCCCACCACTCCATTAGCTGCTCGCTCCTTGGAAAAGGACAAAACGGCTGTGGACCCCTTCTTCTCAGAATGCCCTTCTTCTGCACCCCAGGAATGATATCTATGGTACAGAATAACAACCTAGACACACCCCCATGGCTCAAGGCTGTGCCCCTCATATCCTGGGCTGAAATCAGAACAAGAGTTTAGAGATTACTTACTTGCAAATGCTCTTAAATGAGCAATAATTATTGTCATCCGTAGGTCTTCAGTCTTCATTAATTTGACACTAAATGTTGAGTTTCAAAAGAGAAGAAACATATTTCTAACTTCAAATTGTAACAGAATCAAATGACCTTGCTAATTAAACACAGTCCATGGTCACTAAACATAGTCACCAATTACAAAACTAAGCATAAAGCACCCTAGGAGAGTGCAAAAGAAGAGAACAGGCTCAGTAAGCTTTAAATATTCACAAAGAGCTCCAAACCAATCTGAATAATCTTTTTACTAAACTTGAGCAGAAGAAAAAAAGCAAACAGCCACTAAGCTATAGGGTTTCTATAATTTTTTTTCCATCTCTGTGGCCCTATAGTCATATGAGAAACATTCCAAATGTGGATTAAAATCAAACACATGCACTTAAAATACATATAATACACAGGCACAATGGGACCACAGATCATATTATAAATGTATTTAAATAATTGCAGTAACTCTTGCTAAATAGGAGACTTCACATTAAACATAGTACCGAAAGACAAGAACTCGTTTACACTGAACTAAAAGAAAAATAACTGGGGTTAATATTAATGAAAACTTATTTGTGATAATATTTCCAAATGTGTAAGCGTGTTTAGCAAAGTGATACAAATTCAGGAATACATCCAGTATAAATGGTTTACCTTTGTGTAACATCTTTTGACCATATACACCAAGACAAAGCTGCATCAGGATAATACAGGTGAGTCATCAAAAAAGCTGAATAATATAAGAAAATATTAATATATTAATAGATACAAAGAAAATACTAGTAAGACATTTACACATGAGTTATGTTTTAAGGAGGAGATCTGGGAGGTTAGGTCATTATTACTGTTATACTTCTAGATAAATATGTTTCTGACTGAGTGTTTGGTTACAAATAAACTTTTAATATAGCTCTGGACCAAAAGGAAAAATAATGCCAGAAGGCTCATAAAGAAAATCTTATTAGGTAAAGAATTTGCCTGAGGTAGTCCAGTGTGTCAAATGGCAACATTCAGCACTGACATAGTTCTTACATTTCCTACCTGTAATATTGCATTCAAAACTAAATGGGTAAAAGAAGATGGCCTCACATGAGTATCAGTAAACTTATTGTAAAATTAATACTAATTATATAATGAATGAACAAATGTCCCTTTCAGCAAAGTTTATCACTGTCATACACAAAAAAAATCCCTTTTCCTCTATTTACCTTTTTTCCTTTGGTGCTGTATTCAATCTTACATTGCCTAAGTCCTGAGGCTGATGGTACCCACCTTACTCCAGATAGATACTGGGGGTTCCAAAGAGCTGGAAATAACAGATGTTTTTCACTGAGAGACAGCAGGTTTGATGGACAGAAATTTCTCCCTTCTCTGTCTTTGATCTGCTTAGTGTGACTTTCACATATTTGCTAATGCAGTCTTTCTTGCTCTTTCTTCACTTATCCTCTGCACAGATTTGTTAAACATTTATCATATATCATATTCATGAACATAACCAAACTCCCAAGACACTCAGTCATTACCTAATCCTTAAGCAATTATTACGACAGCTTAAACAACCTAAACTTAGCTCATGCCAAGTCTACACAATTCTTCAAGCTTCAATGGTGGCAAAAGCTTGTATCTTTTATTACTCATATCAATTATATGTTTCTTGGGCTACAGAGCTACAATTTCAATTAATAATTAATCCTTCAATATGCTATTTTTGGTTAATCAATAAACTCTATGGGAAAAAAAAAAGAACTAGATAGCCCACACTCACAGAGTATTACTCTAAGAATTTTATGGGATACTTCTTCATACATAAAGTGCAAAAGACTAGCAGATCTTTGAAATAGCCTTGTTTATATCATTATTTGAGTAGATTTGATGAATGAAGGCTATATGAAGTACTTTGAATTGAAAGTCTGTCTAATCAAACTTGACCTTCCTCAAACTCATCTTGAATTTTCAAGTTTCTGGTAACAGATACCTATGTGAGTTAAAATGGAAGCTTTTGACATAGTCTTACAGTGATGGGATCATATATTTAGATATGCAAATACACATAAAACTTTTACTAATCAGACAGAATGATTTATCCATCCCATCTCCTCTTCCATGTCTTTTAATCTGTGGACTATAATAAGAAATTAATCATTAGGTATAATAGTTTATCTTATTCTGTGCACATAAAATTTATTGGGGAAGATAGAAGTTGTATGCTGGCATCTCAGGAACAGTCCTTTAGAGCTGAATTATACTTTACTTTCTGTCTTTTCCTTTTACCATCACAGTTTCAATTCTATGATTGTAATTAGTCTTTTGACAAATTATGGACCATAGGAAATCTAATCTCCAAATTGGATAAAAAAGCCTATACCACTTAAACTTCTTTCTTTACAGTTATATATCATTACATTCTCATGACTGACTTCAAAAAACAAAATGTAACTCAGTCATGGAATAAAGTTATCCTGAGAATAAGAGTAATTCAGAAACAAGCATTTTTATCTGCTTAAAAAACTCTAGATTTATATTTGCAATAATAACAAGATTTTTAACCTTAGCATTTCCTGATTTTAAGTTATATAATCATGAATAAATAATCATTTCCATCCCTTTATTTATCTGGATAATTAAACGTGCTAATTTCTCCTAGGAGTTACAAAATAATGCAAATTCAATGTTTTATTTAGGAATGGCTCCTATGTTCTGCTGCGTTGCTTCCTTGGATAATTTCTAAGTGCAGTTTTATTGTACAAATATGAATGTAAATGATATTGATAAGCTTCTTATTCACAGGCTGTCCATATATCTCCTGTTTCAAATAATTTCATAGATGAGGAATCTATTTCAGTAGGGGACCTCTGTACATTCATTCTGCCACCAGTAAGGTGTGAAACTACATGGATTTTCAGAGCCTCTGTACATATTCAACCATCCTTTTCATCTTTAGGATGACAAAAATAGCTGGCAGAGGTCTTAAGAAAACATATTATTAATTTAATTATTTTTGCCAGTAAGCTAGTATATTAAGAATTAATATTCAGCAGACACTAAGATCAGATGCAGGAACTGAAAGCTAAATGTTTGGAAAATAGTTGAACAGAGTACTGTTTTAAAAGAGTAGATATTTAAGACTTTATTTATCAATATAAGACATAAGCTATTTGGCTTGAAATTATATATTAGCTATGCAAGACAAAAAGACTGCAGCACATCCAATGCTATGTCCATAGGGAACAATTTAATGTCTTTGACAATGATCACTGAGATCAGTTGGATAATTCTATAAAAGGCAGAAATGTGATGATATTTCACCAGAAAGTTTTCTCACCTTCAGCATTCATTGGATCGTGAACATCACAGAGATCTTTTTCTTCTTTGTTCAGCAGCCTTTTCAGAATTCCCTGAAATTGCCTGACATTTTTAGCGATTTTCTGTTGTTGTTAATTTCTTTTTTTTAATATACATTTAAACTTAAATCAAATTAAAATATGATTTTAGAATATCTGTTGTTATTGCAGGAGAATATGTCTCTGTTAAAACATGCTGTGACATTTCATGATGCTCATTATGTGCAGCGCAGTTGGATATTCCTTTGTTTCCTTTACTAAAGTCGTGGTAGAATGAGGCTATTGAAAGAATGATATTTCAAGTGGAAAAAAAGAAATTTAGTCATGTACAAAACCAATAAAATTAGTGTTACGTAAATGAACATGAGAAAGTTACACTGCAGAGCTGCTGGCATCAGTGGGTGGGTTTGTGACTATAATTGCGTATATTTCCTTAATGTATTTAGCTGTGCATCAGTGAGGTAAATGGTGAAAAGTGGAAACAATTCATGCTTTGGAAAATTGCTCCCTAAATCCTTCAGTGAAAACTTCTGCATCTGTCTTGAATGACAGCCACTTAATTTCTCTTTATGGAGGCAGAGAGCAAAAATGCACAGCATCACAGAATAGTAGAAACTCAAGAAGTTCTATGGAGACTCTGTAGTTCAATAGCCTCTTGCTGAAAATAGGGTCAGCTAGAGAACTTTGCCCAGGAGGATGTTCTGCTGGGTTTTGAATATCTCCAAGGATGAGGACATAGTGGTGCGTTCCTGGGCAACCTGTTCCAGTGCTCAAACAATCTTAAAGCGAAAAAGTACCCTCTTAAATGGACTTTCTTGTGTTTCAGTTTGTGCCCATCAGCCCTTGTCCTGCCACTGAATACTACTGAGAAGAGTTTGTCTCTTACCTTCTTTACCATCTAACCAGGTATTTATACATATTTCTCCTTGATTCTCTTAATCCCTTCCGAATCTTAAATAAATTTTAGGAACCTTATTGCTGGGTGCTATTTTGTTGTTATTTTATGGAAATATCATATGGTTCATTTAAACAAGTCTCTCCTTTTGAGCTTAGGGAGTGTTCATAATATTTAGCAAGAGCGATGAAAAAATTATACTGGTCCCAGGATTAAATCCTATAAACTCTTCATTGAATGGTTATTTATATGCTTGCTACATATTTATGTACATTTATTTATGTTTTAGTTGGTCAAGTGTTTGCTAGATGATAATAATAATAATAATAATAGTATTAATAATAATGTCCAGTGAAATTCCTCTATCATGTAATACTGGAAACCCCCACATACAGTTTGAAACAACCACGTTTTTCCATTCGTTTTGAAAACATTTTTATATTTAGTTATTTCAAGTAAACAGATCAACTTTAAAAAACAGTAAGGAGAAGATTAATGACAGCTTATTAAAATCCACAGGTATGTAAAAATTTATATAATTATTTTTTGTGTTTGGCAAAGCTAAAGAATCCATAAAATTGATTGTAGCCTATTGAAGGTGCCATTTTGAAATCTGTCACTTTGCAATACTTAGCATTTCTTTTGCCTGAAGTGCAATAGGCTGCTTTTGTTGATGTACATGATATATTCATTTTAAATGCATTAGGAAATGTATGCAAGTTTACTACATATAGGCAGATTCTTACCTATCAACCTCTCTCCACAGAAGTTACTGTCTATTTGCATTTGTATGAATAACAGCAGAAGATATTGTAAGAGATGGAAAACAAACAGGCTTATATTTAAACATATATAATATAATTTTCATTTTATTACAGAAAAATAGGAGCCAAATCTAACTGCTGTTTCTTCATGGTAAAGAAAATAGACTATGTATTTTTCATGCATGTGCTAGTTTTTCCAGACCCTCATCTGTCTGGCACAATCTCATTAATTAAAATATACAGCAAGATGAGTTAGAAATGGCTGTTTACCTTGCGTTACTTGCCAGATAGTCACTAGCAAACATTTTTAATTTTTTTTAAAAGGACGTGTGGGGGAAGGGTTAGCCTTTCTAGCATTCACAGAAGGTAAAGTACGCTTTAATGAGTCACAGTAAGGAATGAAATCCAACAGATTACATCCTGTCAGTAATTGCCTCCCACTTTACACAAGAAACACCAGCTCAGAAGTTGCCACTGGCATCGTCTGCAAGATTATGTTCATGAGAGAGTGAGCAAAACAGAGGAGCTGAGACATAATAGGTATATTATAGGTTAATACAAAGACCTTGCATAGCCTGCAGAAGCTTTTTGAAAACCATTACTTTTCAGAAAGTGGTGTGATGTAGTCACAACATGAAAACTGCAGTTAACAAGCATGATCCACACATTATATTGCTTCATTCTCTGAGTAGCCTCAAGGTGGTGACCAATGTATTCCTCATTACACCTGTATAATAAAGGAATAACAAGAACGTGCAAACATTAAATTGTGTCTCAAGCGAACAGGATACACTCTTCTTGTACATAGATTAAAATTTTGGGTTTGGCTAGAGTTATCTGGGCATGAAAAAGAAGTCCTGTGCACATCCTGGGGTACTAATTCATGATCTGTTTCAGCCAAAAAAAATCTTGTATTTTTTCCAAAATAACATTCTTACCTTTTTCAGCTACAGTTTTTGCTGCCTCCCTTCAGCCAACACAAGCATCATGGGGCCCTATAGCAAGTCAAGATTAGCCATGATGGAAAACTAATAATGGGGGAAGAAAATAACCAACACCAAAGATAAATTATCTGACTCACCTAATTGCAAGTGCTGATACAAGAATGAGAACAGGTTAAGAGTCCCTTTCAGCAGCAAGCAGAGTTAATTTAACTCAAGCCAATTGTAAACCAATATAATAAAAAATCTATCAACTCCTCTACCTCTTTTTCCAAAACTACCACCCAAAATCTCCTCTTATTTTACAAGGGATTTATAGGCCTCTCAGGAGTTCATATAGGCTCAGGAAAAAAAATCATAAATACCTGGGCAAAGTTCAATAAAGAATTATCTAAGATATCGAAATATAAATACAGAAAAGTACACATAAAAGGAACACAGAAGCCTAACTCTTTAACAGAAAAAGAGATAATCCTATATCAACATTAAATGTATAAATTTAGATAGCTATATGCCAGCAATAAAAGAAAGGAAAGAAAAGAAAATGTAAAGAGGTATTCCTCTATTTGTCCAGTGATGTAGTGATTATGATGGCTACAGATCAAAAACAGACGGTTATTTTCAAATCATCCTTTGTAAAACACACATGAATTTCAGTCTCCCACATTCCAGGAAATTGCACTAAAAATTAGTGTTTTGGACTACTCTGCTTTAAAACTCTTCTGTTTTCTGAGGAAGCTTTTTTACCTGAAACATGTATTTAAGGAACTTGAATATAAGTCCATGCTAATTGCCGAAGATCTATTGGTGACAACAAAGAGCACTGAGCTGTGGAGGTGGTCAGTCAAACATTTCTTACTCATTCTTCCCGAGCAGTGAACAGAAGCTTAACTCTCCTAATATCACGACCTGAGCACTTTTGCCTGCTTTCACTGACTTTGATCCTCAGATCTGATCTGCAGATGTTCTCTGCCATCTGACACCAGACAGCAAGGAATTGCATCCAGATGAATTTCTACTCAAAGCCAACTTGTGCATAGTCAAAACAAATCTATCAATATCCATTTTTATCTGAACAGCAAACTGGTATAATTTACACAAGCAAATGTAATGCTCACAACAACAATAAATTAACTATGCAAATTATTACATTATGTACACATATAAATTCACTTCATAAACAATCAATCTGTCATACAAACCTTGAGTTCCTTAACTTTAATTGACCTGTCACAAGCCATTAAATGTGACTCAGACAGTAGCAGAATGTCATAGATGGATCAGGCAATGAATACCACTCTTCTCTGGACAAATAATTTTCAGTGGGGTCTTAAACATGGCACTAAGATCAAAAGATAGAATCTGAAAATTTTAACCCATAAGCAAGCATCTAAGCAACTTTACTAATTTTCAAAGAAATTCCAGAGATTCTACAAGCTTGATTGAATTTTTTTTTGAGTCTCTCATATAATTGGCAGCCTCTGGAAGTTACATGTATTCAAAAATTTCCAAAATAAGGGTATTTCATGGTATAATATGGGCCTGAAATACATATTTGCCACAATACTGCTCTTATTTTTAAATCAGCACATTCATTTACTATAGATTTTAAAAATAATTCTTAAATAATTTATTTTAGTAAGTATATTTATTTTATCTGCATCTGTATTTCATTTGTGCATTTTTAATCCATATTTAATTTATTTTATCTGCTTTTCTGAGGAACCTGTACATGCACAGGTCCATAAGATCTGGCAAGATGTATCCCAAGGTCTTGAGGGAAATGGCTGACGCAGTTGCTATGCTGCCCACCATTCAAAAAGTCATGCAGTATTAAAAATAGCAGCCAGGAAAGTCACTGGAGACTGGAAAAAGAAAAATATCATGCCCGTTTTCAAAAAAGGAAGAAAGAAGGACCCTGAATACTACTGACCAGTGAGATTCACCTCTTTGCCTGATAAGAACATGGAAAAGATCTTCCTGGAAGGGATGTGTGTGGGATAGAAAAGTGATTAGGAATAGCCAACATGGCTTCAAAAAAGGCTAACCATGCCTGACTAATCTGATGATGCAGTGACTGCATTGGGCACTAAGCAACTAACGTCATCTACCTTGATTTCTGCAAGGCCTTTGACATGATTCCCACACAACATTTGAGTTGCTAAATTGGAGGGATATGGGCTTGATGGACTATTCATTGGATAAGAAATTGTCTGGATAACCATGTCCAAAGAGTAGCAGTCAGCAGCTCAACATCCAAATGGACATCCGTAAAAAATGATGTCCCTTCCTGGCCTGTATAGGGAACTGGTACAATATAATTGCTTACAACTGAAAGCCTTGCTGATGCAGTAAGCAATGGGATTTATGCTAAATATTCTGGTTCTTTCAAGAGTTTCCTCTGTGATACTTCTCTGCAAAAGTGATTGTATTTACTGTACAGAATTTCTTATTCCATTGCCTGCATATTTAGATTTGTACTTTTTTTCTTCCAGGAGAGCTATGAGCTGAACAGTTTGGGGTGTTAAATCACCCCATTGCATCCCATTGAAATGCTATTCCTCAGGGTGTGAAAACCTTTTGTACATTTTGGATATGTGAAACTATGCAAGTCCTTAAAGTAGACAGAGAGTTATCGAACTTCTTTCTAGAGCAAAAAACCTATTTTATGATAAAATAGGTGGTTCAGTAGAAGGAAATTCCAAATCACTCAACTACAAGAATTCTGTTGAATTCCCAACAAATATATTTAATTGAATCACTTTTAAAACCTCAGAATTTACTGTATGTTAGAAAGCACTGGAGTCTGAGTTTCTCTATCTGTTTCAGATATCCAAAAGTCTGTCAACTTTTGTCATATTTTGACTTTTTAGTGACAATATCATATATTTCAAAGAACTAGTCAGGCTTAAAAATCAAAATTTGGATTCTATTTTTCATTTCACATAAAACTTGGAAGGGTTAAAATGCAATATATGGCTTTGGCAGATTATAAGGCCAGTGTTCAAATATTAGCACAAGCAATTCATGAAGAATTACTGGCTTTGGAACACTTTAGACAAATACTGAACAATTCTTGTTGATTTATGCCTGTTGCTGACTACTGTGTTGTACAATGTTTTTAAGAAGTAACTGTGTGTTGCAGGAGATTAGAAGAATATATATCCTCAAAATAAAGGTCCTATAGGAACAATTCCTTGTTGAGGCTAGAAACAGTGGCTTTCAGATAGTTATTCTTTTGTTTACCGAATTCCCTTTAGAGAAAACAGTTACATTTGAAGCAATGGAAGGTTTATTCATCCTGTTCATGCCAGAATAAGAAATCCATTTTACTTCAGAGACCATTAACAGAATTTCACTGTTGGCCATAGGACTGGATTTCTCATGTCCCTTTTCAAACATATTAAAAACTATGATATGTACAGAAAAGAACAGGTGAGTAAATACAGAAAAGAACAGGTGAGTAAATAAATAAACTTTCTGGCAGTGTGAGTTATGGACAGGATAACTTATGCATGAAGTCACTCAAATTTTGTGGTAAAAAATCATTTTGCAATACTTCTTTGTAATGATGTACTTTAAGTTGATGACCAACCAGTATCCTTTACCTAGGGTACTAGGAAGACCATGAGAGAAAAGAATTTGTCATACCTGCTTGTCTGGTATATACCAGATATACCAATATCAGCATGAAGATGAGCCCAGAGTGAACAAAACAAAACAAAACACCCAGGCTTTAATCACTATATAAAGATTAAATAGACAGCATTTGTCAAGTGACACGGAAACTCTTCTTGAACCCCTCTGCAATGTGGCATTTGATGCCTGGGGTTTTAGCTGGTCCCTGCAGGTTCTTGCTCATATAAATCAAGAGAAGACTTCTTAGGAAAGAAACATTTTGGGTCTTTAATTCAACTTTTGCAGTCATCTGTTTTTCAATTTGTTTAAAGTACCTACAAACTAATTTAAGTTAAACAATATATACTGCTGATTTACTCCTGCAAAGGTTGCTTCCTCATCATGTCGCTCACAGGATCCTTCTGGACAAAATATCCATCATTGACCTGGATAAACACATTGTGAAATGGGTAAGCAACTGGCTCAGGAGTCAGGTGCAAAGAATTGTGGAGAATGGGCTGACATCAGACTGGCAAACTCTCACTGCTGAGGTTCCACAGGGCTCCATCTCGGGCCCTGTGCTCTTCAGTGTCTTCATAAATGGACTTGAAGGGATACCAAGTAAGTCTGCAGATGATACAAATATGGGAGGAGCTGTTAATTCCCTCAGAGGCAGGGAGGACCTTCAGAGGGACCTCAACAAATTAGAGGGCCGGACAATGACCAACCATACCAACTTCAACAAGGGACTCTGCCAGATTCTGCACTTGGGCTGGGCAACCTTGGATGAATGCACAGACTGGAGAATGAGATGCTGGAAAGCAGTGCTGTGGAAAGGAATCTGAGGGTCCTATTGCCAGAAAGTTGAACATGAGCCAGCAGTTCCCTGGCAGCCAGGAGGGCCAACCCTGTCCTGGGGTACATCAGGCTCAGCATCACCAGCCGGGCAAGGGAGGGGATTGTCCCGCTCTGCTCCGCACTGGGGCAGCCTCACCTCCAGTGCTGGGGGCAGTTAGGGGTTCCACAGTGAAAGAAATTATAAAGTATTAGAAGGCATCCAAAGGAGGGCAAAAAAAGTGGTGAAGGGTCTTGAGGGGAAGCTGTATGAGGAGTGGCTGAGGTCACTTGGTCTGTTCATCCTGCTGGAGGCTGAGGGCAGACCTCATCACAAGTCTGCAACTTCCTCATGAGGGGAAGAGGAGGGGCAGGCACTGATCTCTCCTGACAGTGACAGTGACAGGACCTGAGAGAATGGCTTCAAGATGTGTTAGGGAGGTTTAGGTTGGATTTTAGAAAAAGGTTTTTCACTCAGAGTGTGGTTGGGCACTGGAAAGGCTCCTCAGGGAAGCAGTCACAACATCAGCCTGAGAATGTTCAAGAAGCGTTTGAAAAATGCACTCAGGCACATGGTGTGACTCTTGGGGCTGTCCTGTGCAGGGACAGGAGTTGAACTTTGATGATCCTTGTGGGTTCCTTCCACCTCAGCATAATCTGTTATTCTGTAATTCTATGTCATAAAGCATAACAAAATTTATGATCCTGATGAAATTATCATTTTTTTTCTGTGTTTAGTAAAGAATGCATATATGGAAAGTCAGGCATTTTGTCATGATTGGTTAATGTGGAAGAAACTGCTTCTGCAGCCCTTTGTGTAATACAGAGACACAATAAGCTCTGCATTTAACCATTATTAAGAACAGTTTTCATAAAAGTGTAGTATGTCCTAAATTCACAAAAAGCTACAGTTTGAATATTTATGTGATAAATGATTTTAAATAAGCTAGCTTCAATCCTCCTCCTCCTTCTTTTTGTTTACTGGATTTGAAGATTTAATTTATTGAGATCTGATATATTACAATATATTTATTGTATGCACATTGCATATAGGGCATGACTAAATCATATTACTGCTAGTGTATTTTGAAAAAAAATGTTATATATGCAAGGAATACTTTTTGTAGGATCATAGAATCACAGAATGGTTTGAACTGAAAAAAACCATAAATATCATCTAGTTCCAACCCCTCATTAATGGGCAGGAATGCCATGTGCTAGATCAGGTTGTTCAGAGTCCCATTCAACTTGCCCTTGAACTACTCAAAAACTTTTTCATCAGATCCTGTGAGTTAAATGGTTTCAGACTGACTTGTAGGATCAACACATCATTACTCAGGCTCCTTTTCAGTGTAAGAATTTTCCTTCTTCCTTCCTCCAAACATCATTGCTGCCACCAAATTCCTCTTGAAGCATTTGTCTTCGCAGTCCCTTTCACCATCTCAGTCTCTTGAACCCCTTGAACCAAAAGGCTTTTTTACTAGCCCAGTGGTCTTGATTAAAGTTATAAGAATATATTATTCCTCCACTGCCAATCCTACAGCCACCAATTGAATGGACACTATCATTCTCCTGAGGTTACCATTGCCTCCATCTCTGATGATTTCAATGTCTCACCAACAAACACATTTTTTACAAAGTATAATCCAAAGATTATATTTTTTCCATTTTTTTTTGCTATGATATTTTACTAAAAATAGTATTTTTGCAAGCATATAATTATTGAACAAAATTTTCATCCCCTCCACTCATTTCTACAGAATGTCTTGCTATAACTTAGCTCACCATTAAAATTAAGTGTGTGTACATATGAAAATGAATTTTTAAATTTTCTGAATTATACTGGATGAAAAAGGCAAACACAAATTAAAGGTAGTCCCCAAAGATAAAACTGACATTAAAAAATTAATGTTTGCAACTGAATTGATATGAGGCCATTTTACATTGTACTGCACTACATGTGGATACAACAGCAAGGATTGGTTTATTTCATTTTATACACAAAATGAAATGCCATAATACAATACTATGAATAATCCGTTTGATACAATTGTTAATCCAATCTTCTACTCCACAGAAATATTTTTTTGCATACAATTATTAATCAATCCTTACTGTAATGAATTGGTAATCAACAGGGAAATTCATGTTTATGCATCTTTAAAGTGCAGCAAGTTTTCATTTCCCAGTAGATAGTGTGTATATATACATTCATTTAATCAAACTTCTAGGACACTAAATACGTAGACAGTCAAGACAATAGGAAAAAATAGATTATACCCTTCACTCATTACTCAGTGGGGCATTGTAAGTGCCAAAATCTATGCAAGCAGGCCTGGTTGAAAGGTCTAGGCCAAATTGATAACAGCATTGATTTGATAACTCAGCAGTGACATGAGCTCTACTGCTAAGATTGGACACTGACCCATGTATATATCTTAAGCAGCTACCAGGTACTGGTAATATAAACATCTAAATTTAGTTGCTTTCTCACAGATTAATGCCTGCAATTTTCAAAAGAATTCAAGTCCCCAGATGATGATAGATATATATACATCCCAAATGAGATTGTTTCTTACTAAGACGTCTAGAAGAATTTGGGAAGAACCTGGCAAAATTTGGTCAAAAGACATATCCTGTGTCCATCGTAATTATATGAAATGTCTTTTGTAATAGTTCCATCAACATTATGTCATATTGGGATAGAGAAACTGCCCTTTCCAAAGTGGTGATCACCAGGATCCTTAGTAACTGCCTAACTTCTTTTGTCTTTTCTAGAGGAACAAATGTCAGAGTACATAGGTATGGATTTAATCACAGTCTGTACAGTATTTTCTATTACACAATATTCAATCAGAAAACCTGAATACAGATCTGGTCATGTAATATGGCAGGGTTTTTTTCTGCAGGAGGTGTTGAAGGAGTTGGAGTGAATAGTGAATTTTTATGAATTTTTTCCTTAGAAAATAGGACAAATGCTTCAGATCTATGAAACACAACCTGAACTGTCCCTTTATAGACATCAGAGATAAGAAACTGACCAAAGTTTTAAACAAGATACAGTAGTCTTTCCCTTGCTTATATCATCTACAATAAATACATCTACAGCTGTAGTTGTATCTGTGGGAAGTAATTGACTGAAAAATCCTGAAAACATCTTGAAAAGAAAAAAGACAAGAATAAAAAAATACTTTAAAAAAGAAACAATAAAACAGCAGCTATGTCCTCCACCAACCAAAAAGAAGAAATCACAGACTTTCCTAGGTGCTGTGGTTTTTTGAAGAATGCAAATTCCAGAGTATAGTGAGACTGTATGCCTTTCCATCAAGTGAACCAGAAAATGAATGATATTAAGCAGTGCTATAAAAATAACAAATTTTGAACAATTTAAACAGGAGATGATTTGTGCAGTAGCCCTTGGGCCAATCAGTACAGGACAAGATGTGAAAAATGTGCTCTATGCTGCAGCTGGGAAGAATGGTCCTTCAGGGAGTTTTTGGCAAAAAGTACCCAGGAAGACTTGATGACAGCTCCTGGGGTTTTGGAGTCAGAGATACAACAGATCTGAGGCCTGTTAACCCCCAGTGGTTTGAGCCACTCCACAAGTGATTGGCAGCAAAGCACAGCCTCTCCTGACACCTTGACTTCCAGTGCTGGTCAGAATGTCAAAAGGGAAAGTCTCTTCCACATGGCATGCCACTGGTGCTGCATGGAGTGCCTCACTTAATCACAATGCAAGCTTGAACAGTAAACTTTATAGAAAATTCTACATCTGTGACAATTTTGCAGATGGTAAGAAGGGACTCTAGATGCAAAAGTCAGTTTTAGGTTTCTAAGGTTGTGACAGAGTGGAAAAGGCCCCTGTCAGCATCAAACACTTCTGCAGCACTGTTTATTCCCTCTCCAGCTTGAACCCTACACAGCATGTTTGTGAGGCAAGAGGATGAAACAGTCATTGAATGGACAGGACACAGCTCTGCCCTCGTGTCTGAGCCAACCTCCTAGATCTTGTTCTGGCTTCTGTGCATAGGAACCAGCAACTGTTGCCCGGAAGCATAGCTGGCAGCTATGCACACAGACAGTTGTCTATAGTTCACATGCATGCTTTGCACTCAGTGAGACTTCATTTTGCTATGAATTGTTTCATTTCTTCAGACTTCACTTCAGTAAAGAACTAATGGTACATTTCATGTAAATTAAAAGAATCTAGATTTGATCATAAAAACTTCTCTGTGAATCAAGAAAAGTCTCTAAATAATGCACTTGGGGTAGCCACTTGAAATGGCTTCAAAACAAAACGTAGATGTGAATATATGAGAATGCTTTGGGTGTTGTGGTTTTTGTCTTCTTGTTGTTTGTTTGGTTAGTTTTTTTGTGGTTTGGTTTTTTGTTTGTTTTTTTTGTTTCTCTGTTTTCCCATAAGGCTGGCGTATTTATCTTCAATTATAAAGAATGCATACAATATTAAGCCATTGTGTAAAGTTATATTGAACAGTTCTGATAAATTGAGAATAAAATATTTTAAAATTTGGGAAAATCCAAGAAAAAGCTGGACCTTTTTGGAATTGTCCTGTAGGACATTTGCATTCAATTTCAATTGATAGAATGAAAATAAGAAACCATGTTCTGTCTTTATTTTCTTCTTCTTTATTACCTTTTTGGTACTCCATATTACTTCTGTATTAATTTCTGCACTGTCTGTTAAGGTATATCTCTCTATGCCTGTCTGAGTTTCAAGTTTAATGACTATTTCTGTGCTGTCACAATAATTTTGTGGTCTAGGTATCTTTGCAGTAATGACTGTAAAATAGCTTAGGATTTGTCTTCAGCTTCCTGAACATCCTGAGGAAAATATTTTAACCAAGAAAGTAACAAGACTACCAAACCAAATAAATGTCACCAAAAATAATAGACTTTTTTAATTTATTAATGTAATTCCAAGAAACTCTCATCCCAAATAAATACCCTTATAAAATTCCTTCAAAACATTGCCCTCTGTCTGACCACATAGCTGTCATGGAAAAAAAATGTGGTCATTCAGGCACAACTTCCCTTGATTTTCCCATGCTGACTACTCTCGTGTCCAGTATAGACAATTCATGTATTTTGGGACTATTATGCCTTAGTTTTCATCTGGACTCCTTTTTGAATCTACAGGACTATGTAGTTTAATGATTATTAATATCTCCTTCCCCTTTTAAAAGGACAGATGTTTTTCTGTACCTTATTCTAAATCCCTGATGAAGGATACCAGGAAATTGATGTAATTTGAATACAGAAGAGTTGTTTCAATAGCCTGTAATATCACAGTCCAGAAACAGGTATAAAGAAAACTAGAGTTTCAAGACAGCATGATCAGGAGACACAGGGAAAAATAAGTTTGTTTAGCTAAGATCAAAGAGATATAAAATGAAATATATGTCATTAAAGTGAGCTTTGTAATGCTGTACAATTTCCAGCCTTCATAGAGGTAGCATAAATAACCTCCAAACAGTTTTGTGTGCTTACGTTAAGCAATAACAATTGGATCTTTACCTTTGAATTTGAGACACTGAATTGAAGCACTCCCTCTACAGTCAAATAATTACAGCTGTCTCAGATATCAAGTAGAATAATCATATTAAAGGCATTGGTAAAATTCTGAGGCATGATTTCAATTAACCAGTCTATGAGACTAGCTAGTTTAGCTGGGATGAAGACTTTGTAAGGATACGGAAGCATGTGAAATTATTTTTGTGAACATATGTCAACTTCAAAGCAGCCCTTTATCTGAAGACATGCTATTTTTTTCTCGTATTTTCTTTTGCAATCTAAATTTATTACCTTCCAGTTCAGTAGCTATTTAACTTTCTTAGCAATATATATTTGAAGAGAAGAGAAAGAGATAGAGACAAACTTATATGTTGAAATAAGAACTGGAACTGTGAGTGGGTTTATAAATCATAAAAATTATGTTACCTTAATATTTTTTCCTGTATATCCATAGTTTTGTTCTGTATAGGAGCAAAATATCTGTCCTGATCTATCTTTGAAGTTACTGTTATAATGAAAAGTGGGCTGCCCTTCCATAATTACTGTGTTAATGCTTTCAGGGTTGAATAAAAAGACAGTTATATATTTTTTTCAAAATGCAAGCAGAAGTGAAAACTCTACACACAAACACACAAAATTGTCTTTACCACATATTGTGAGTTAAATAAATGAGGACTAAAAATTTAATAAGGAGCTGATAAAATAGGAGGAGAAACTGAAACTCCAAACCAGGGTTCATTCAACCGCTTAGAAATACGGACAACATCAAAAGGAGCATCTTCAGTACAGTACACTAATGTAGAGAATTTAGAGATCATCAAGAACTTGGTTTTGTCGTATTTTAGACAGGATGTCAAGCAATTCATCATCACACCGCAGCACCAGTGAAGCCCTTGAGGAAGATGTAGGACTGCTGACTCACATATTCTTCTGAGAGCTTTTTGGAGGACTCTGGTATAAATACTGGACACACCCAGCTTGTGTAGCTCATGGCAAAACTTGCCAGACATGCACTGAACCACATTCTATTCCAGGTACTTTATTGACAATATTTCTATGATGCACATCTATAAAGACACTGAAGTTTGTGACACTCTTTAGTTTTATCTCTCTTTTTTGATGGTAGTTAGGTTCTTGAATGCCAGCAGGAGATCTGATATATGCATTACCAGAAAACAGCAGCCTTTGAACAAGATGAGAACTCACTGCTTTACATTTTGCCAGCTTGCAACATATTCGGGAACTTCTTATCAGAACTCAGCAAGCACAGTGTGAAACCTTGTATTTTTTAAAAAATGATAAAATATCTCACAAGGTCCTCCTCTACCCCCTCCCTCTCAATAAAAGAAAAAAAATGGAAATGCCTTTTGATTAACAGATATTTCTTTCAGCCCATGCTACATGTACTATATATAGGGACTTCTTATTTGTCTTTCTTGGCAAAACTAGTTTAATGATATCATTGTTTATTTTGCTTTGAGAATTATTTCCTCCCTAGAATAAATATTGAGGTATAAAATGCTGATGTTACTATAAAGCATGAAAGAGATACGGCAGATCTGGGAAAAAATCCAAAGTGCTTCAGACTGACTTTTCTGCCAACCTCAGGCTTTTTTACCCGACACTCTCAGTCCTCAAAAACACAGACATCTTCAGAGATAATGCAGGCATAATCTGCAAATATTGGACTTGTGTGACTGAAATGCAATATGTCAGCTCCTTTTGGAACAATAAAAAAAACCCCAAACCCTATCCAAAATTCACTTCTAAATCATTATGTAGCCATTTTAATCTAAACCCATAATTTTGTAGTTGTTTATTTTCCCCCATCAGTACTAGATATTTATGTCTTTCCCAGCACTATGCATATTTCAAGGAATGTGTGTATGAGGAGGAAGAGAAACACGTTTTTGCGAGTACTTTATCTTTATAAAAGGGTTTCAAAGTGCAATCAGCAAAACTACATGCAGAAAGCAGTCAGAGATTTAAATTCTACCATTAGCAACAAAAGCACTGTCAAGCAGGTGTCTCCAGGGAGAAACCTGAAATGGGTTGGATTCCTCTACTTTCCCTGTAAGTCATGTAGGAAGAGAAAATTTCAGATTTCAAGCTAACCTATCTGACATAGAAAATGAGAAATGGTTAGATTGATTCTAAAGCAAGGACTTATTTTTCTAGCTTGATCAAACTAATGGAGGGGAAAAATGTATGCATAGTTACTTGTGACATTAAAAAATTGCCAAATAAATGGACAAAATATAAATTCTCAAGTTCCATGGGGGGAAAAAAAATCAGAAATTTGAGACAAACATAATTCTGTAGAGCACAGTTCTGCACTGTAGATTTATAGGAGTTTTGGAGTTGTTGGTGGTTCTGACTAGCTTTTTTCTGAGGTCTTTTGCTCAGAGATGCTTTAACAACCTGAGAGTTCATGGAAGCACTGCTGATATCTCTCCTAGGCTGGCCTTAGTAGCCACTTCTTGAAGTGGTAGCATTTATTTACTATGCAGCCAAGGGCCTTCTCAGGAAGATATTTGTTGCTTCTGAATATGAACATGCATTTTTAGTCAGAAAGGATTTTCTTTCTCATGCAGTAGGCAGATCAGGTGAGGACATTGATTTGAGGTAAAACACACAGTAGCTTGTAGAGAGGGGACAGCTAGGAACTCAGGCCACCCTTTGCTTCTGGAGGTACCCCCATCACTCCAGCTTTTGTATTCAGATGGATTTCAGCCATATTTGCAAGGGACCTCCTCCTGGGACAAGAGTGTACATTCTAAAATCCCATATATGCAGTGAGTACCTGGTACATTGAAGTATATCTGTATCCCTGGCATTTTGTGTTGACTGAGTTAAATGGCTGAAAGTGTAGGCTCTTGAGACAGTCCCCCAAGAGAGTTCAGTGACTTGCTTAAACTGAATTGATCTACCAAGGCCACTGTAATAACCTCACTAAACAATTGTGAGAAACTATATTAGGCTGACTAGGACTGATACTTATTTTCTGCTATTGCTAAACATGATTCCCAGTTCATTTGGTCTCTGAACCCTCCAACCATAAAATCAAACAATGTTTCCATCATTCTTACTTCAGTCAGTCACTGGTGGAAAAAACTAGTCACGTGTATATTTTTAAAGGTTTAGAGGTCTGGTTTAGTTCCACAAACAAAAGTGTGTACATTTCTTTGCAAAGTGAATCTGAACATAATAAATGAGTATTTAGGAAGGTGATATCTGAAGGGAAAAGATTAGATTTGTTCTTTCTTAGTTTCTTTATATTGAATAACAGAGAAATACAGGCATTTTCTTATCTTCTATTTGACTTTTAAATTAGAAAATCATGGCTTTCGTAGTGAACCAGTGGCAACTAGTGGAACGTAGGCAACTAGTGAACCAGTGAAGTGACAATATCATAACAGCAAAAGAGTGAAAGTGCAAAGTAAAAAAAAAAAATCAGTCGTGAAGTCAAAATGTAAGTTTTTTCTTTGTTTTCAGGTGCCCTTAAATACATTTTGGAGATTAAAAATCTTATGAAAACATATAGTACTCCAACTATTCATTTAAACAGATTAAACTTTAAATTTATTGTTCTGAAGCTCATAAGAACTTCTAAGACAACAAAATAGCAGAGATGATTTGCACTCCTGATATATTTTAGGGATTAAAAGCTGAAAAAACCTAATATCTTCTTTTAAAATTTCACATTTTCCAAAAGTGATATAAAGAACTTTCAAAGGAAACAGAGCTACTTACAGCCATAAACTTTGATAAATTTACTTTTGTATTCTTAATCTGGGAAATCAGATTGGGAAACTTCCTTCAACAGATTGTAACAGGATAGACTGCAGTGATCAGGTGAGACAAGCAGCCTGGTTATACCTGACTAGCCCTTTTTACACCCCAGCCCACTTTCCTCCCATTCTTTCTTCTGCCCACCTTTATCCCTGCCTTTCTCTGCCCTCATCTTTTCCTAAATATAGAAGCTACTCCTAGTTACTTGTTTGTCATTGGTCTCAGTTTTGGTACCAGAGGAAACTGTTGTGACTACCTATTCTCCTTTTGAGGTTTTGCTAACAGATAATTCTGGTCTTGTCAGATTCTCCTCTCCAAAATGTCCTTAATATTCTGTTAAATTATCTGTGAAATTTTGCCATCACTCATAATCTCCCTGACCCATCTGTAAAATCAGCCATACCTCAAGGCATTATATACAACTTGCGTCAACTTCTAACCCTATTATGCCCAGCAGTTTCTCACTCCACATCCAGTAGTTTCTCATGGTCTTTACATTTGTCTGAACCTCAGCCCACTAACATGAAGACATGTAAATCAGGGTCTGAAAGCTCATTCCTAGTAGCTGGTGGCTGAATTGCCAATTGACTGTTTTGGTATTACAGAATTTGCACTGATTATAAAAGAAGACAAATGTGGTCATCTCCACTTGGACTCTCTCAAATTGAATCTTACCCTTTGCAACATTATTTGAAAGTCTCTAGCACACTTGACACCTAGAAATACTGAGGGAGTGAACAAAATCAAAGTCCTGAAAGGCTCCATATACTGCAGAGATGCAAAAGGCCTTGAGCAGATTTTATTCTGAATCACACTATATATATGAACCTCAGTCGTTGAAGCCAATTTTCCACCAAGCCATCTCAGCTCACACTGTTCAGCTCTACATACAGACTATTTTATTTCACTTGCCTTTCTCTAACCTCTGTCTCTGGAGATTAGTTTTCTCATAATCTATTTTTTCAAATCTTAAAGTACAAGAACTCCTGAACTAAAACCTCTTTTCCTCAAGTGGGCCACAAACTACCTTTACAGCAGTAACTTGTATGTTCCTTGCTGTGTCCCCAGACATTGAGTGCAACTGGGAACAAGCAGCCTATATCTATATTAGTAAAATATTTTAGCCTCCAGAAGAGCATGGCTGCATGCTAAATGCATTGGAAAATCTCCATAGAGTCTCGTAGTTCCCAAACTTCATCCAGAAATCATTTCTGAGACCTCTAGTTTACACAGATTGAAAACATGAGACATCCTTAGCAGTTCAGCTGGAGAGATGATTGAGTTTCAGCACCCAGGAGTATTTCAGGCACTGTTTAATCTACAAGTAGAACAACAGCCATATGGTCTCCAACAAGAAGTGCCTCATCCTTCAGTCTCGTTAAACTGACATGTAAAACTGCTTACACTGACCAGGAAAACCTGGAGCTGTCTGTCCTCTTGTTTCAGAGAATTCTCTGGAAGATCAGAATAATCTTCAGCACCTATACATGATTAGAGAGATCTAAAATGACAATTTTAGCACAAATATAGCACAGGAAGAATGCAAAAGGGAAGGGGAAATTCGTTTTCTACTCATGATAAAAAAAAAACCCAAGCCTTCTCTGAAACTAATCTCCTAAAAAGACTAAGAAAGCTGCTAAGGACATTTTCCCCCTTCCTCAATTAACTGAGGTTTGAATAATTAGAGGAATACAAAAATACTTTGAGCTCTAAACTTTACCAGCAATTTGTTTAGCTTTGATGCACACATTCAAAACAGCATATTGAAAATGAAAGATGAGCCTTCTATTTTTCAAAGGAGGAATGTGGCATATGTACCTGTATTTAGTCAAAGTATGCATAATCTAGGAAGTTACATATCTGTCACCAATTTGTCTCTCACATAACTCACGTAAAATAAACAGTACTATTTAGGTGGATATCAGCATCATAAGTTTGCTGACTGAAAGCCTCATACTAACGTGGTATTGACTTCCAGTACTTAATAGAGCTTGTTTTACTTTAAGCATGTTCTGGAAAATTACTTGGTTTCTTGGGTCACTCCTGGGTATCTGATTGTTTGAAAGACATGTATTTTCATTTATAAAAAGAAGAGTTAGAATGATTTAATAAATTCCCTATGAAATGAAAATATTGTCTGGTAGTGGGACAGTTAACACTCATTACAGAAATACAGACGTTATCTTGCCAACCTTCTCTCTGTCTGCTCTAATCTTTCAGCAATATAAATGTCTTCATAATACAGAAATACTACTCTTGTGAACATTAGTCTATTTCCACATTTGTCAGGTAAACCAATATACGGAATAGCAATCACATTTGTGATTTGTATAATCACAGTGGAGCACACAGACTCTAGAAGAAACCTGGATCAAGTACTCTGCAGACTATTCAGTAGAGTGCTGGATATTAGCCACATTTTAAGACATGGAGCCAGGAATCTCAAGGTATCAATCCAAAAGTGCAGTCACAATATTGTGAAGTAATATATATATAGTTTACCTTCAATGACAATGCAAGAAAATGTTCCTAATGATATGCCAGGCTGGCATTTATGGTCTAGCAAGATATCAGATGTATTAAACTTTCTTTTTTTTTGTTTTTTTTCAGCTGGAACAAGACATATATTTAAATCACTGGTTCCAGTCTGCTTCTGTATCAAAGCCCTTTATCTAAATATGTATCAGACTCTTAATTAAAAAAAAAATCCAAAAGCATCTTAAAAATTGTGTCATCAAAAATGCATCTTAAAAAGCTCAATTACCCTCCTGATGAATTTAAAAGCAATCTTTTTTATAAGACTGTGCATTTAATGAAACTGATTTTCATATTTTCCTTACAAAATATTGGTGGTTTTTTATTTTTGGAAATTCATTAAAGCAATCCTCCATTCTTTCTTGCTTTTTAGGTAATGCACACATTTTTTTGAGACAGTGAGATCTATTTTTTCTATAAGACCATATGCCTGAGGTGAGTTTTGGATTATTTTTCCCTATTTTATGTCTTTTTCATATAACATAAAATTAACATACACACTAACGATGCTAGTCACTGATAAAGTCTTGAACCCTACAGAAAGAACTATCTTTTTGGATGTTCAACATAAAGTGACAACTGGCAGAAAATGCAGCATTTACTTTTCTGTCCCATTGAAAATCCAAGTAAATATAAGTAAGCAGACTTCTAATTATCTTGCACTTTTAATAGTTAACTGTCATAAAGTTATTATGTATTTGTTAGATTTTTTTCCTGTCTAAAATCAAGCCTCTCAAGGCTCAGCTCTCAATGTATTTGTAATCGAAAGGGGAGAGGCAAACCCTAAACATTTCAAATTGGCCTTTCTTGTTCTCATCAAATACCAGTGGTTTGTTTCAATAGATCATTGGAAGCAGGAGGGAAGAAGGCTGCCATTGTTAGTATTTTAAGGAACCTTGGAAAGTCCTCACACTTCTCTAAATAATGGGACTTCAGATGAGGTTCAGCCTGTGAAGGAAGAATATTGAGAATTGAACTCTCTTATACCTTGTCAGACCATACACAAGATTTTAACCTCAACCCAATTTTCTTAGTAATTTATCTTGCAGCCAACCAATACCTTTTACCCTTTTTTCCCTTTTTTTGTTTGTTTTTGGTGATACTCTTTTCTGTGAGAAGAAGTTTATTGGGTTTTAGAAATTTCATACTTATATAAATATTATTTACTTACTTTTAAGTAGCATAAATGATAGCTAAATGTTTCAGGCAAAAATCCTCTCAGAAAGAGAATTTGTTTAGTTGTATCTTTCAAGCTTTAAGTGGATGACAGATTCATAAAGTTGATTTTAAAAGAACAACAGAAATATATCAGACGTTATCTATAACAAAAGGTATTCTTGAATCTGCTGCCTGCTTCAAGTGATAAATTCCAAAGACAGATCATGGCATAGCATTCAAAGTATGAATGTGGAGTGATACTACATTTGTATAGACTTCTATTTATATTCTTTATTTATATCAGAATACATTAGAGATGAAGTTTACTCACAGCTTTGTCTTTGAATAGATGAGTAGAGATTAATTCTTGTAACAAGTGAAAGCAAAGCCATTCAAATGCCTATTGGCATTTCTCAGATTGCAAAGGAACAGATATACAAAAATGTAAAGACAAATACTTCTGATTCTAAATTAATATTCAAAGCCTATCTGATCTTGTTTATTAGTCAGAAATTACTCCACACATTCTCAGTAATTTATTGTAGTGATGTACAGCCAGCTGATATGTGAAAACATTTCTCACATAGATGTTCTCTCTAAAACCTGAGTGCTTCAGTGCAGCCTATTAAAATATTGTTGTACTGTACCTTTCCCTACAGCTGTATACCCTGTGTAGTGTTAAGAGATCTGTAAGGGGGAATATTCTCATCAAGGATGAGGAAAAGGCTGAAGTACGTCATGCCTTCTTTGCCTCAGTCTTTAACAGAAAGACTGGTTATCCTCAGGCAACCAGGCCTTGAGCTGATAGAGAGGGTTGGAGAGCTAAACAGACCCCCTGTAATCCAGGACTAAGCAGTTAGTGGCCTGAGCCACTTAGACACACACCACTCTGTGGGGTTGGATGGGATTCACACAAGGGCACTGAGGGAACTGGAGAAGAGTTCACTATGCCATTCTCCATCATTTACCAGCAGTCTTGGTTAGTCAAAGACATCCCAGATGACTGGAGTGATGCCAGTGTGATGCCCATCCACAAGAAGGGTCAGAAGAAGGATGTGGGGAACTGTAGCCCCACCGAGCCTAACCTTGGTGACAGAGAAGGTTATGGAACAGATATCCTTTCATGCAGGACAACTGAGTATCAGGCCCAGCCATATCAGTTTAGGAAAGGCAGATCCTTCTTGACCAACCTGATTTCCTTTTATGACCAGGGACTAGTGGTCATAAAAGTGGTCTTCTTTTATGCCTAGTGACTGAAAGAAAGGCTGTGAATGTTGTCTACCTGCACTTCAGTAAAGCCTTTGACACTGTGTCCCATAGTGTTGGAGTACAGGACATCCCCTTGGATGACCTGGGACCTGGGAAAGAGAATTTGAGCCCTGGACAGGGGGGTGTGGAACCGGTCCAGGGGGGTTGGAAACCTTGGCACAGAGCCCAGGAAGACACTGACTTTGATCTTAGCCCATGGGAGAAACTTCCAGCATTAGGAGAGGAATTGCAAATCACCAGGAAGTGAAAATAGTAGTTTAGCATGGTAGAACATACAAAATTCCGTAGTTTTAAAATTCTTAGAATAAAGGTAAATGGGGGACAAAATGGTAAAATTTGGGTGGTACCTCGTGTCCCTCTCCTTCTTCCTCGTCCTCCATCTTCTAGAGTGGTGATGATACAAAATAGTTAGAGTAGATTGAGTCAAAGTAGAAGTGACCCTCTTAGTGTAAGCACTAGGCATTAGTGTGAAATAGTAAATAACCTATACCTAATTATCTGTATAAATGTAAGGTGACGTCCCATCAATGAGCAGTCGCCTCATGTCTCAGCCGCTGTCTGGACCTCGGCTGGGAGCGGAGAAAAAACTTTGTGATATCAAATAATAAACAACTCGAGAAACCAAAAAGCAAGGCCTTGAAGACTCCGCTTCTTTGTACCAACGCGACTCGGGGCTTTTAGAAGGCCAAAAACTTTAAACAACTTGAATCTCAGGTGAGAAAACCAACCCAAGACCATAGCATTACCCTGGAGATGCTGGCAGCCCACATCTTTACAGGAGCACTCTTTGCTGGGTTAAAAACTGGCTGGAAGGCTGGGCTCAGAGAGTGGTGGTGAATGCAGACATATCCAGCTGACAGATGGTAACTACGGGGGGTCCCCAGGGCTTAGTATTGGAGCGAGTCCCGTTCAGTATCTTTTTTGATGATCTGGATGAGGGGATCAAGTGCATCTTCAGTAAAGTCACAGACGTAAGTTGTGCTGCACTGTTGATCTGATGGAGGGCAGGAAAGCTGTGCAGAGGCATCCAGACAGGCTGGATTGATGGCTGGAGGCCAGTGATGTAAGGTTTAACAAGGCCAAGTGCCACGTCCTGCACTTGGGCCATGACAAACCCAGGCAGTACTACAGGTTGGGGACAAAGTGCCTAGAAAAGGGCTCAGTGAAAAAATCCCTGGGGGAGTTGGTTGACAGCTGGTTGAATGGGAGCCAGTGTGTGCCCAGGTGGCCAAGAAAGCCAAAGGCATCCTGGCCTGTACCAGCAGTAGTGGCCAGCAGGAGCAGGACAGAGATTTTCCATCTGTATTTGCCATTGGTGAGGTCCCACATCAAGTGCTTTGTCCAATTCTGGGCCCCTCACTGCAAGAAGGACATGGATGGGCTGGAATGAGTCCAGAGAAGGACAGCAGAGCTGGTGAAAGGTCTGGAGAACAAGTCCTTTGAGGAGCAGCTGAGGGAGCTGGGGATGTTTAGCCTGGAGAAAAGGATACTCAGGGCAGACTTTATCACTGTTTACCCAAAAGGTCAACCTCTTCTCTCTGGCAACTAGCAACAGGATGAGAAGGAAAAAGTTGCACATGGGGAGGCTCAGGTTGGTCAGTAGCAAGAATTTCTTCACTGAAAGGGTGGTAAAGTATTGGAATAGACTGCCCAGGAAAGTGTTGGAGTCACAATACTTGGAAGTGTACAAGAAATGACCACTTAGTGCTATGATTTAGTTGGTGGTGCGGCTCAGTGACCTTGGAGGTGTTTTCCTGTCTTTATTAAAAAGTCTATGATTCTATGATTCAATACCTTCCTTTTTTTTACCTCATTGAAACTTTAGTTTTCTTTTGAAAGAAGTCATTTTCGTGCATGTGTTAAACAATGTCTGTTTTGACACATTCTTGTACATTGTGGTTTCAGCTTAATTTGGAAATTTTAACTACACAATGAATTAGCTTTATAACACTTCCTTGTTGTTATACCATACCTAATATTCCTGGCACTCAGACAAAGACTCATAGTTTGCTTCTGCAATGTCATTTTCTTTCTGGCAAATATTTTACCTTAATATGTTAAAGTACAGTGGATTTAATTGTCTTGTAGTCTTTAAAATTAAAAAAAAATCAAAATAGACAGAGATGGTAGGTAAAAGAGAGTAGACATAGTTTAAAGCCTTTTACTAACTGAACTTATGAAGAATATTCATTTTGACTCTGACACATCAGTGGGTTCAAAAGCAGCCCTTGTACTGTCTTCATAACTATATATAAATTATAGAATCCTGTATCAATGAATCTCAAGAGAGATGGCTGAAAATAGACATGACATTCATCAGAACAACATCTGGGATAAATCTGTTGATACCTGTGAAATAATAAAGTTAGCAATGTGAAGCAGCAGCTTTGTCTCCTTGTGCATGGGTAGTCCTCAAAGGAAAATCTGCAAGTTGAATCTCTGGACATTTTCCTAATTCTCTCATCACTGTTTTGTAATACTGGGGTAATAAAATGTGTCCAGTAGCTTGGCATTATCCATCATCCAGATGGTATACAGTTGGGAATGATATAGATTTGGTACCCAAAAGCACTGTCTGACTAAAATAGAACCTGTTTTCCATTCATCAAATTCTTAAAGCATTATCTCCCACTTAATGAGCAAGTGGGTGAAGTATAGAAAAACCATGGCACAATTTCTGCGGTAGTTGTACTTTTTGGTGTATTATAAATCTATATAAATCACTTTCATCTCTCAGTGTGTCAGGGACAGGTGATAGTGGTACAGGTTGCCAGCACAGCTATTTGAACTTAAATTCCAGCTTTACCACCACTCCAATAGGCCCTATAAGAGTCAGGAAAGAAACCAAAGCAAGAGTGGGACAACAGATATCAGAAGCTGTGACTTCTTATGAATATTTGTCTTCAAAGTAGCAGAAAATTATTAGCACATTTTCTGTTGATAAAGAAATTCTCCAAACCAATAACACCAAATTCTCCAAACCAATAATGTTTACTAACATTTAATCCCTTTTGGTTGTAATATGCAAGATGGAGGTCATTTTAAGCTGAAATATATTATTTGTTTGTAGAGATGGTAATTTGTAAAACTTACACTTGCAAGGGTTTTTTGAGTTTTGGTTTGCTTTTTTTTTT
>VWZU01016192.1:463589-487180 GCA_013397095.1 Sterrhoptilus dennistouni | reverse complement strand
TTTTTTTTTTTTTTTTAACCTGCGTAATCACTTTTCAGCTCCAACTGCTGTTTTGCATCCTGTAAAACTGTAACTTCCATGGGCCAAGTGGTTTCAGTAACACTTCAGGCCTTGTCAACTGTCCACAGAAAAACATAATGACAGATCAGTTGGGGTCAGAAACAGTCTCTGCAGGTCTGGAGTTGGTCAAGTAGTCCAACTCCCCTGTGCAAGCTGGGCCATCTACAGCAGGTTGCTTAGGACACATCCTGCTGGGTTTTGAATAACTCAAAAAAATACAGGCACACATCCTCTCTGGACAACCTATGCTGATATTTAACCACCTTCATCAAAGAGAGTTTTCTTCTAATGTTTAAATGGCATTTCCTGTATTTCTATTAAGCCCATTTCTTTTTGTTCTTTCACGAGGAACCACTGGGAAAAGCCTGGTCCTATCTCCTCTACTGACTCCATCATGT
This sequence comes from Sterrhoptilus dennistouni, assembly GCA_013397095.1. Taxonomy (NCBI): domain Eukaryota; kingdom Metazoa; phylum Chordata; class Aves; order Passeriformes; family Zosteropidae; genus Sterrhoptilus; species Sterrhoptilus dennistouni. The sequence goes on along the minus strand of VWZU01016192.1, from coordinate 486,722 downwards.
ATTTATATACACTGATAAGATGCTCCACAAGCTTTCTCTGCTTGAGCTTAAAAAGCCTCAGGTCTATCAATCTTTCCTCATATGAGGAGTGTTCTAACCACTTTATCATCTTTGCTGGACTTGCTCCAGTACATCTGCATCTCTCCTGTACTGGGCAACCAAGACTTGGACCTGACAGACATGTCTCACCAGAGTTAACCCAGTAGGGAAGAATCATCTCTCTTGAAGTGCTGGAAGTGCTCTTCCCAATGCAGCCCAGGATACTACAAGGTTGGTGGTTTATATTTATTCTGTTGTCCATGAGGACCACCAGGTCTCTTTTTCTAAAGGCTGCTTTCCAGACAGTCAGACAGCAGCCTGTCCTGGTGCATGGGGTTATTTCTCCCCAGGTGCAGAACTCAGCACTTTCACCTGCTGAACTCCATAATGTTCCTATCAGTCCATTTATACAGCCTATTCAGGTTCCTCTTACTGGCAGCACAATCCTTTGATGTTATCAACCGTCCCTCAAGGATATTTATCAGATGAAAAATTTAAAGCTAATTTCTGTAAGTATTCCTGTATGCAACTTTTTTTTCTTTTTTCTTTTTTTTTTTTTTAATATGAACAGTCGCAATCATAAAACTGAATAGCATTCATTCCCCCCAGCGGGCAACACAAAAGGAGCATTGTGCAACTATTTTTTTAACATTCTGACAGCCACAATGGAAGCTGCCTTGTTCTCCTGTTTTAACTATTAATCACCAAGCTGTGAGATTCTCTTCCATGGATTTTTCCCTCTGTCTTCTCATTCAGCAGGACTATTTGCATCAGCCATACATTTTTCCCATTCTGGATGAATTCACTCCAGTTTCTATAAATATCCCCAGCGCTCTTGGTACATTCATGTTCTAGTGATACAGGATTGTATAAAGCCTCTATCCAAGTGTATTAAAAACATAAAAATGGAACACATATAATCATCTTTTCTTAATTTTGTACTAAATAGAAGGTCAGATAATCAAAAGTCACTTGATTTACATTTCATACTGTCTTCGATTAAAAGTCACCTATATACAAAGAATTACCTCCAGACATATGAACAAGTTCTATATAAGCCCTTTAATTAAAGCTTGCCAAGCCAAGCTCTTGCCATGTCTCATCCATTAGGTATTACAGCATTGCTTTCTTGGTGGTGGTTGTGTGCTCTCTATAGGGATAATCTTGCTTTCCCATCACTTCCTCAGTATAGAGGAGATCCAATTGCAGGGATTTCAGAAGAGACACTTCTGATTTATCCTGCCACCAAATTACTGCTGTTAAGTGTCCCACACCAGCGGGAAACGACATGGCCAAGATACTGTGCTATTTGACACCACATTACATCATTGCTAGGGTGGGGGAGGGAGAAGGGACTCACTCACTTCTGGGAAGGACAGCAACACTTTCTGGTGGAGCAAAGCGTGGTGGGGTGGAGAGCCTATTGCCCATTGTTCATTGTCTTGGGCTCTTCAGTGAGCATTTTTGCATGAGAATAATTCCCTCTTGTTTAACATTTTCTGTTACTAATATTGTTTTTTACTGTTCATTTCCTTGTCTCATTGCTCTTTCCAGGAAATTGTTCTTATCTCAACCCATAATCTTTGCCTTTTGTGCCTCCAATTCTCCTCTCTGGCTACTGGTGGAGGAGGAGGAGGAAGAAGCAGGGTGGGGTGGGTGGTGAGTGAGTGATCAGCAGTGTAATTTGGAAGATCTCAGTGGAAGAAATAAATTGGGAGTACCATTCCTAAACCACGAAATTAAGCCCTGAATTTCTTTTACAAGTAAACAATTTCCATGATGTTTTAATCTACCTCTAGCTAAAAAGCAAATTGCTGTACAGAAAAAGGGTAGACAGTGTTTTTTAATGATTTTATATTTTTTCATTTTTCTTTCCAGAAATGTCATGGATATGTCATGGATGGCTGTTACTGTAGTAAGGAAACAGCAAATAGGAGAATATAAGGTAAACAGTTTCCAAAATAAAAATGCTGTAGGCTTTTTTTTTCTCAGTAAGCACTTTTAATGTAATAAATGTATGTATTTCTGTCACCTAAGTATGTAAAATGATGGCTTATTAGTTTATAAATTCTCCAAAAGTTTTACAGTTTTCTGCCTTACAGTCATGACTTGCTATTTGCATTTTGAATTGAAAAATACCATTTTACATATCTAGCAATACCATACATATCTGCTGGCACTGAATGCAATTGGATATACTGGCATATAGAGAGCCAACAGATATATTGCTAATAATTTGCTGATAATTTAGCAGAACTTGAGCCACGATGACTTTTAACAAATGTCTAATTTTGAGAATCTGAGAAATCACATGCTTAATATTAAGCATATGTATGAGAGCATTTCTGGAGCTGGATGTTACATCTTCTGTAGTCATAGTCTGAAAGTAATTAGAACTACTTTTTCCAGCTTTGTTTCTTTTCAGAAAAATAAAGCAAACCACATCTGTCCCCATTCAGTACTTTAAAATATTTTCTTTTAAACTATTTTCAAAGAATCACAGAATATTCTGAGTTGGAAGAGACCCACAAGAATCATCCAGTCAAACTCTTCAGTGAATGGCCCACATAGGGATCAAACCCGTGACCTTGGTGTTACTAGCATCATTTTTTAAGCGAGGGAGCTAATTTTTGTAAACTTTAGCTTCTAAGGGGAAGAAAGACAATGTTATTTCTTTCTGAAACAGAAACGTTTACAATTGAAGATTGTAAAGAAAAAAGAGTGGATCCTGTGAAATATTGAGTAATAAATTACATCTGTGCATATTTAGTATGCCAGATCTATATATATAAAAATATAATTATCTTTAGAAAAGTATGCACCAAGCATACTGACCTAGGAATTTGGAAGCCATTAGATACTCCTAGAAGTTGCATTTTGTTAGAAGTAGATATTGGAAAGTTTGTCTCTGGTAACCTTTTTTTTGCAGCTTTCTTGTGTATCTAAAGAAATCAATCACTGTAAGCTTCATTTAAGAAAAGATAAATGCATTTCTTTCAAATGTTATTGTCAATTATAATGCTTTACAACTTACGTCTTGCCCTGAAGCATGTCCTAGACATCAAAAGGTGAACTGACAATGTGAAATGGGAAAGCATCTCACTATTCCCATTAATAGCAATAGCACTTTTAATTCTTCATTGATCACACTGAATACTTCCCCCTCAAGAGTCACGAAAGCCAAGAAACTTACCGTGGGGGTGAAACCCTTGTAATAGACTATTTAACTAGATTTTGATACCTGAAGAGAAAAGAAAATGAAATTTCAGGAGCTGTATTTAACTGATAACATGCTACATTTCAAAGTAGGCTATACAAGGATAAGCAGCAATGTTAGAAAAATGGTTCTAGAAGCAGTGGTTGTACAGAAAGATAAAATATAAAAGATAAAAGAAACAGGTTGTTACCCCTGGGACTGGAAAGGAACATTAAATTGCTGATGGCTAAACATAAGAGCAGTTATTCTTGGATTTGTACTCATAACAGGAGGATCTCCTAAAGGAGCTTTCTTTGAAAAAGCCAAGAAAAAGATAGAAAGCTGGGCAAGGAGGTACAGCAGCTTTTAATGATATCCAGAAAGGGGAGAAAGATAAAGTGTTCCTGCCAATCCATTAAAGGTACATGTAGGAAGGATAAAGGTAAGTGACAGTGAAGGACCTTACCTGCAAGTAAATGTGTGAGGATGGGTAATGGCAACTCTGCTTTTGCAGTGTTTGGATCGAATGCTAGTCCTGTATTAATAAAAATACATTTTGTAGGGAGAACTTAATCCCAAAATTTAATCTACATCTTTCTTTTGTCTACATGCTCACTACATATTCAGCCTGCACATTCTCAGCCATGTCAGCACAAGAACCTCTCCTTTGCAGAACCCCTCCTTCAATGCATCACTTCTACCTGATTGAAACAATTTACTGAATTTTGCCCATTTAAAATGGCACCAGAAATATTTTTGCTTTAGGCAATAGTGGTCTGTTCTCTTTTATTTATATTGATTTATATTTACTGCTGATACTTATACTTTTAAAGTTTTTTATTTACAGTCATCTGAAAGTTGCTATCAAAATACACATAGATGTTCACATATACACATTGACATCATTTATTCAAATCTAAATGTAAGCTTAAGGTCCAAGACCCATGTTTAACCTAATAAAATATGTTCTTACTCTAAATCTTGAAGATCTTGGAATTAATGGTATGATTTAATAACGGCCTTAATGACCAGATTAAAGGTCATTTAAAATAAAAACTGCCTGAAATGGAACTTATGTATGCCATTAAAACAAAATAAAAATGTCAAATTGTGAGTGTAGAAAATTCTGAATAGCTCTTGGCTAATTTTGAAGGCAAAGAAATGAGACTGATATCATACTGGTTTTATTTTGAAATTTCTTCTGACGTATGGATTGAAGTTTCATGCTGGAATGCTGTGTCTAGTGTACAATCAGTAAAAAATACAGACACATACCTCTCTGCTGTTTCTCAGCAAGATAATCACATCCCGAAATTTAAGACATCTAATTCAGCTGCTTGGAGTCACCTGCTGACTCTATAAGAACCAAGGATTTCTTTCATATATTCTTCATCACACTCTAATGAAACACCTGAAATGAGAGATAAAAATAGCTTCAGTCTTTGGCTTGATTCAGCCAATTTTAAAAAGTCAGTGACATACCACCAGAAGCACTCAAGAACATAACTAGTTTGCTTCAACCAGGCTTGCTTGTTCTGTGAAAAAATTTGCTCTTGAAATTATCCTAAGTGTGAAAATATATGAAAGTATCTGTGTTGTGAGGGGTTTTTTGTTTGGTTTGTTTTCTTTTGGTTTGGTTTTTTTGGTGCGGAAACTTTGGGTTTTTAAAAGGTAAAATCCAGTAAAATGGGATTATATTCATGTGAATATCCTCTTCTTTACCACGTTTTTAACAGTGAAAAATTACTTTTTCCGTAAGAGTGTGCAGTTCTTCCAAGTTTCTCCAAAGGCAGGTGTCTGACTCAAAGATATGATGGATTGGTTTATTCCTGGTTTTAGGTGAAAAGTTCCCCCTTTTTTTTTTTCTCTCCTTTTTCTGAATAAACTTCTGTTTCCACTGAAGTCTGATGATTTCAGCTCATTGATTTCACCTTGTGTGTTTAAAACATGTGTTGAGCTTTGCTCTCAGTTCAAGAGTCAATACTTCCACTTGATTCCTCTGGGATGAAGACAGCTCAGTAGCTCAATACCTAATTCTTTCCCTGATAGTAAAATACATTACTCAGACAATCGGGTTTTCATCATCAAACCATAAACAATTCAGCTGAGCCACATAGGAATAAAAATATTATTTTTTATTTTGGCACATAGTCTAAAAACAGTTCCACTATTTTTGTCACATATACAGGAAAGAATCCCTGTATGGATACAAAATAAATCATCTCTATTAGGTAATCAAGATGAGAAGCTGATACTGTTCTTGTTTTAATCAATCCATGAAATGAAAGCGATTATAAACCACACCAGCACAATGTATCCCCATGAGCCTCTTGTAATTGGGATGATCATTTAATTGGCACATTCTGCTTCCACTGGGATATGCTGTTTAAGAAGAATCTAGTTTACTCAGCAGTTGCAAAGCTTGTTATATGATCTCCTTAACTAATATTACTCATATTGCGATGAAAAATGAAAAAGATGTATAGATTTTCATCTTTATTTTGTCAACTGCTCAAACTATAGGAGCTTTACTTCTCATACTGAGCTGAGGAAAGAAAAAAGGCAATTATGCTGTTCAGAAGGAACATACATTTTTCCACTGTGTTAAAAGGATCAAAGGAAAATTCTTCAGTAGCTGTGCTCTTACATTGTACAATTGACATGGCTGTATGGCAGAGAGATGAATGGTGAGAAACACAAAGAAAGAGCAATATAAGAGGGAAAATAACTTTAAAAAAAATTTAAGGTAAGTAGTGATTCTTGCAAATAGATTTGGATTTACCTATTTATTAAAATATAAATAAAAATTTAAATTTATGGAAATAACAGAATCTATTTTAAATATATTTCAAGAACTATGTCAAAGGCTTATGAGTATGAGATTACTTGTTCTTTTTCTCCTAGTGAAGTGGGTAAGGAGGTCTTAGCATAAACAAACTCACCTGTTCATTGCAGAGGGGTGGGACTAGATGACCTTGAAAGGTGCCTTCCAAACCATCACCTTTCAAATCTCAGTTGAGGGATAAGCTCTTGTATAGCTACTGTAACTACAAGTATTCAGACGATCTTGCAAGAAGATTCCAGTTAACAAATTAAAGGAGTATTCCACATGCATTTTCTGCTCTCTAGCTCACAGATTCATTCCAATAAAAATTAAAAAATCATAAACAAATAAACAAAACTCCAAACCTTGCCAACAAAAATAAACAAAAAAAATCTATTTGTCATGAAAAGAAATTACAACTAATAAGGGATGGCATTTGGCTTACAAAAAAGGCATTTTAAAAAATAAGTTAAATAATCACACATCTGTCTACAAGTCCCTTAAAATAATTTTTGATACTCCTTCAATAGTTTAATTTTCGATTAGTGTTTTGTAAACTTTTATTTTGGAAATTTAAGGACAAATTGATCCAGGGCTACATTGTGAAAGAACTCCACTTATCTTTGCAATCTGGAAAACCTGTTTTCAGAAGTACTAATGAAAAATAGCTTAGAGGAATATTTGGTAGGGAAAAAAATTTAAATATTCTTATTTGACTGGGTAAGAGAGTTCAAATCCACTCTGGAAGGAACAGAAACTTGATAGAACTAATACGGTATTGCCAAAACAACAGAAGTTTGTGAAAGAAAAAAAACCAGACTGCTGTTTCTTCCACTCTTCCCACACCTCTGGTAGCATCCTCTGTCATGTCTACATCTCTAAGCCAATAGGAAAACCCTTGGATTTCAATTATCACTTCTGGCTTCTACCTACATAACAGTAACCCGGAGTACTTCCATATTCCTTCTCCACTACATGTAAAAGCCATTGTGCATCTTTTTTATTATAGCAGCTTAGGGCTTTAGGTGTCATGTTTAAGTGGAGGTAGATGATGTTTTATCAACCTATCTTTAGTGGATGTTAATCACAAGATTTTCACCTTCTTTGTCTAATTCATATTTAACTGCAGGGTGTTCCACATGTCTCACTATGACCTTTATTGTCACACTCACCTTCCCTCATTTCAGCTTCTCACTGCTTTTTGCTATTTGGATACACTGACTCTGAGTTTCTGCCTTGCTTTTTCTTTCATTTAACTTGTTTCACTACACATGTGCTTTCCCAACTATCAGTCATTTTGTCTGCTCCTGACACTTCTTAGTAGAGAAGACATATCTATGAAGGCCACACTTGCACAATATATGCAATCTAAAATTCCCAGTAATTTAACAAGAATGTCATTTCAGAAATGTTGAATAGCAACACTGAAGTAAATAGCATCTATGCCTACTCAGTAGCTAAAAATCAAGTATTGGAGGCAGATTTACAAGAATACTCTGTGTGTATGCCCTTGTAAACAAAGAAATGAACAAGAATAGAAAAATATGAGACGAAGGCACAGAAAAAACCCTATGATTGTTCTGTCATACTTGTTCTCAAAGCTATGCTACATTTTTTTTCTAGATTTTTTTTATATCATCTTTAATTTTTCCAGGACAATGATGACATCAGTTACTGTTTGCAGAAGGGTAGTTTTCTGCCAGATTAATATCATTGTCAGTATTATTAACAAACAGACAAACAGAAAACCCTGAATTGGTCATATGAAATGCTTGGCTTTTCAGAGATAGCAAGTACAAAATACTTTCTCAGTTAAATTATATTAAAACACAAAATAGTTTCTATTACTTTCATCATGTATACAAATATTTTGTGACATTAAAAAAAATCTTTTAAACTTGAATCTTATTTCAGTTATAGTTAGTTCAGACTGAGAGTAATTAAGTGGAGTCATGGTGGTGAATACCTAGAGCTACTGATTAAGCAATTAAGTTCATGCTTATAGTGTGAAGAACAATATTTTGTGTTTGCATCTGTTTCAAGGCATGTTGTTTGCTAGCAAAGAACTATTTTTCATATTACATGTTGATACACATAATATTTACCATTTATGATTTTTTAAACACAGATCAATACATTTATATCTGTACTAAAATATTTTTATACCTAGACTTTATTTAAATATTCAGTTTTATTGGACCTTTTTTTTTACCAAGTTTTACTAAATTTGACTGTAACTCATGATTTCCCCACAAGCTGTTAATTGTGTTTATTCACTCAAAATCACTCTTGAACTACACATGTAATTTAGTTTATTTCTTTATATACATACTTAGCCAAAACTTTCAGTTAGACTACATAATACTTTAAATGTCACTGTAAAACATCTGCATTTTGCAGTCACTACCACATTCTCTTTAAGATACAAAAGACTAACTCTCTCAGGGCCTACAGATTTTCTCTTTCAGATCTCTGATGAACATATCCATACAAAGTACCATCTTCAAAAGCTGTTCATTCCTGCCTCATTTTCACATGCTTCCCACATTTTAAATTCAACCACGTTGAAAAATAAATAAGTGATCAAGAAGGGCCACTGTGGCTTATTTTTTAAATTGCAAAATATCATAGTGCTGGTGTTCTGCTCCCTTACTATACACAAATGTACCAGGAGCTTTGCTTTTCATTGCAGCAGTTTCCAGAAGGGATTTAATAGATTTTTGACATCAGAGTATTTAGGGTCTGGGTAGACACCAGTTCTGAAGCTGAAATTCTGAGAAGCTTGCTAACTATTTGCTTGTTGATACATTTCTCCTAGCCATCCCTTTTGTCTTTGAAGATTGAGTAGTAGCTGAGAATTATCCTTGACTACAAAAGAAAACAATCAGTCCTAACTTTAAGATAAGTCATGAGGAAAGCATAGTCATGAGGGAAGCTGTAAGTTACAATCAGTTTTGTTAAATAACAGCTGAAGTAATAAAACCTTGCAAAAGATGTGTCTATATTTTATATTATGTTTGTCCTGTTAGAAGCCATGGTTTAGTATCCCCAATATGAGCAAATAATAATGCTTAGTTTTCTTCTCCATGGGATCTAAGTTGGACATTCCTTTAAAGTTACCACCAGAGATGGTAGACCCTCATACACACATATTTATAAGTATATATTTATGCCCAGTTAAAATCCAGAGCTTCATTAGGCTTTCACACCATGCAATAACAGTAAGAAAGGGTCTAAATTTAATACTGAAGAATTCTGTGTGTGTCATTAAATTAATTCACAGACATCTATCACTTTCACCTTTCCCTAGTAATGCTTCTTTCTTGCTCTTTGGCCTTGTCCCTAATATTTTTCTTTCTGAAGTCCTTTTGATTACTCTTTAATGGGAAAGGACACTTCCATCCATGGCAGCTTTGGCTTAGGTCATCCACAGAGGGGAAAAGGAAGAATTTGCACTCATAAATTCTTCACTTTTCAACACCTCTCATTTATTAAGTTCCATAAGTAAATGGCTTTTCTTGCAACTCTGAAGCATGAGCTCAGAGAAAATGGGAGAAAGTGGCATCTCTCACCTTTTTTTTTTTTTTTTTGTAATAATGAAGAATTCACCTGACATAGATAACTAATTTCAAGAAAGGTTTTTCACAGAACTATGGACCTCTTTATCCCTCACAGAGTGCTTCTTTATCAATTTGGTAGCTAAAGCTTGTAAAACTGTGAAATTCAAAACCAGCTACCTCCTTGGTGTTTCCTATTAGTTAATTAATATGAAACTAGGGAGCAGCTGACACACTAGGGAGCTGTGCTGCTATGAGGTGGGACCTTTGACAGGCTGGACGGATGGGCTGATAGGAAGTTCAAGAAGTTCAGCAAAGGGAAATTGCATAGTCTTGTACCTGAGGAGGAAGAACCCCAAGCACATGTTTGGGGGCCAACTGTTGGGAAACACCTTTTCTAATAAAGGATCCAGCGATTCACAAGCCAGCAATGTGCTCCTGCTGCAAAAAAGACTATCCTGGGATGCACTAGGAGGAGTTTTACTAGCAGGCTGAGGGATCTGATCCTTCCCTTCTACTCAGAAATGGTGGGGCTACACCTGGGGCCAGTTCTGGACTCCAGCATAAGAAAGATATAGCCATACAGAATAGAGTCCAACAAAGGACCAATAGAATAATGAAGGGACCTGGGGCATGTCCTGATGACAAAAGACTGAAAAGCTGTGAGTATTGTACCTGGAGAAAAAAAGGCTCGGTGGGAATTTTATCAATAGATATAAATACCTGAAGGAATGATGCAAAGGAAGACAAAGCCAGGCTTTTCTCACTAGCACCGGTGACCGAGGCCATGGACATAAAGTAAAATAGAGGAAGTCCTATCTGAACATCAAATGACATTTTTTTCACTGTGAGGGTGACTGAGCACTGGAACAAGTTGCCAAGGGAGGTTGTAATGTGTCCATCTGTGGGAATATTCAAAATCTATTTCCCCATGATCCTGGGAAAGCAGCTTGAGGTGAGCCTGTTGGAGGAGAGTTAGGCCATATGACCTCCAAACATTCCTTCCAATCTCAACTATTCTGTGGTTCTGTGATTACAAGGCTCCCTGATAAATTTACTGGACCCATTATTGCTTTAGTACAGACCCAGCTCTGTCTATTCATTGTACGTGGAATTTCATGGTGCAGAATATGCTTATGATAGTTCAGGAAACTCATGCTTTTCCATCAGATCAGTACAATACTTTCTGACTGACCAGCCAGGTTCTCAGATGCAGTGGACTGAGGATGTTCTAACAAAATATGTAATCAAGAACTAAATACAAACTGTTCCACTGAGGAAAATCAAATAAGGACAACATGAAAGACTGTGTTGGAAGGCAGTGACTAAGAGACCCAACAATCTCAGCATAAGTTTCTATTTTAATGTTATAAGGATTAATGAGATTCTTGGATACAGAAGAGTAGGAGGAGTAAAATGTTCTCCTGCTTTGGTCATTTTGTACCAAAGCAATTGTACCAATTGGAAATACTATGCTATATCCAATATTTATATATATTATTTAAGAAAATATGGAATATCGGAATGATTCATAGGGCTGAAAAATAAACCTTGTATGCCTTAAAATGTTTCACCTTATGAAAGAGAACTTCAAGACATTACTCAATCCCTAAACAAAGGAACACGTGGTATAAAAATATTAGTGAATAGGAATTCTTCACAGCTGATGACAAACATGTAACAAGCTCCAGGGGCTGAAAACTAAACTTAGACAAAGTCAACCTTGAAATAAGATGTAATTTCCTAACTGTGAGGTAATTAGATATTAAATAGAGTGCTTGAAACTGGTCTTTCAGCTGAAATCATCCAAGGAGACTAAATTTATTCATTTAAAAGTAAGTTTCACTGAAGTTCGGGAATTAAAATATTTAAAGGTCAAAAGAATTTGAGTCCATGGTTGTGATCACCCTCCTATCTTCACCTGTGTACATTTGTACTGATTAATCAGATATTCACTGATTTGCATAAATATAATTATTGTAAAAAAATTTCCTGATTAAAGGCTTTCCCTATCTGTCTGTAAGTTTGAGAAATACTTTTTCTCTTTATGAAAAGTTGGTCAAATAGATTTTATTGAATGTTCATTCCTCCATCCTCTTTAATATCAGAGACTAGTCACAATCAGAGAGCAAATATTTGGCAGAGCTAACTAACATATGATATGTAGATAATTCAATTTCTCAAAACAATCTTGCTTACATTGTAAGGCTCATATCAATCAGTTAGTTTATGGTTCTGAAACAATCTTTTAGTTGTGATTAAGAAGTTCTTGGCAACAGAGAACTTGTTCATTTTGGCATATCTCATACAAAAAAAAAACACCTTAATATAGAAATATTTTGGGCAATTGGTGCAACGTTGATCTTTCATTTGGTTGGTCTACAGCATACTGCTGATACTTCTGTTTTCTAAAAGGAATATAAAGTGTTTCATAAATGTCAATGTCGCGGTGCTCCTGTGCTGCTCGGCCAGCCCTGGCACCACGGCGGTTCTTGGTTAGCCGGGAGCAGCAGTGCGGCAAAGACAAGAGGGAAGAAAGGACGAGACTCCTCTGAGGTTGAAAGCAACTGGGTTTATTGGATCACAGGGGATCCTCACCTCAGGGCGGTGCCTCAGAGGAGACCCCGAACACCTGAGGGAGGCAGTTTATAAAGGGGGGAGGATCTCAGGGCAGGTTATGGTGAACATCCAACGCGCAGCAAACAGGGAGTGGCACCTAACATAATGGACAAACATCACAACTAATCATAAAGAATTGGGAAGGGGATTCCTGGGTCCTGTCCAATCACTCGATGCCTCTCCTGGAACCTTCTGGGTGCAGGGAGAGGCCCCGGAGTGATGTACAGGACCAGGGGGTTACACAACAAATGACTGATGGGTAACAGCTGCAGGGAAAGCAGCTAAGGGAGAAACCAAAAGGGAAGAACAGGAGAGGGGTACAAGGAACATACCATGTAACAAAGAACATTCTAGAAAACACACCACACAACTCGGACTGACAATAAAACCTCCTTTGCACACCGCCACATGTCAACAGGTTAGGGACCTTTGTATATAGGAAGTCAATAGGACTTAGATATATAGATTGGCTTCGGTGATCTAAAAATGCTTTGTAATGAATGTTTTTGAACCATGAACCCATAGCTTAAAATTTAGACTCAATTTGATATACAAATTATATTACTTGAATGGATTAAAGATAAAAATATAAATTGGCTGAAGACTCAACATTAGTACAGTGATTATATATGCTGGAAACTGAAAGAATAAAAAATGCATATATTTTTGGTAGAAAACTTATGGAAAGCAACAATGAAAAAAATTCTGACTACATTGATTAAAATATTGTTTTATTTTATTTTAGATATTAGTGAAAGACTGAAACAAGAATTGGGGAAAAAAAAGAAACAGAAATTAAATGATAATTGATCTAGATTTAAGCATGATTTTTAAGTTTTCTAAGAATTTCTTTTGAAATGAACTTTCAAGTCTTAAAAGACTGTATAATTATGCCTGAAATATTTTACTGGGTTTGATATAAAATATAGTGATGCCTTTGCAAATGTCTTATGGATTGACATTGACTTTTAATGGTTCACCATAGTTTTAAATGATGGCAAGCATGCACTTCACAGTGTGCTAATTTTAGTTCACAAGCTTGCTGCCACTACACCCTCAGGCTTATTCTTCATGGAGTTTGAAGCGTTCTGTTAGCACTGTAACAAACAATCTGAAAAATGTAAAAAAAAGAAAATATCAATGCAGTCGAGTGAAAGTAGAAAATAGAGCTGTATGAAATCAGTGCTCATATACATTATCAATGAGAGATCATTTAAAATGAGGGTGTGTTTATACAAATACATGGGGCTAGTGAAGCAAATTCGCATATTATTACTTAGGAAACAGTGCAAAAGAAGAGGAAATGGTGCACATGAATTGGTACAGAACTGTATCATTTCACCTCATGGAGCTGTTAGGTAAAAAGTCTGGAATGACTCATTACAGAAAACACAGGCACTATTTCAAGCACAAGATTTGAACAGTTATCTAAACTGTACTGGAAGGAAAAAAAAAAACCACCTTGAAATTAATCCCTCTGATTTAGAGTAGAAATTCAGGAAGAGAAGTACCTTGAAAAAGATTGAGAGCTATCTAACAAATAGATTAACAAATACCTTGAATTTAAAAGCACAGAGAAGTAGGAAAAAATGTTAATTTTAACCTGGAAGCATTCACAAATATTATGATATCTTGAGGTGATGAAGATAGCTTATCCCAAATGAAATATTCTGAGAAATAAAGAAGTAGAAAAGTGGAGATCAAAGAATTTGTTGAAATTCCAGACATTCACTACTGGGTAAGTATACTGTAGTAGCAGAAGGAGGACTAGGCTTGTTTTTAATTTCTCAAAAGATACAAGAAGGTAAAAAATATTCTGAATCCTGAACACAAATTTTATGGTGCATTTTCCAGGATTTAAAAGTTTAGAATTCCCTCTCTTTCCTTCTCTGTCTCCACCAGAATGACATCTTTAGTTTAGTACATGGACAGTAATAGCTACAGAACAGTAAAAGATACCTAATCAAAAGCAACAAGGGTGAAATATACATGGCCTAAAGGTATTAGACAGCCAAGAGACTATATAAAGTCTAGAGCTAACAACAAAGACAGCACAGCCTATGAACAGGTGATAAAATACAACAGTGGTGTAACAACATCAATGGAAAGGAAATGATGAAAGGAGTAGAAAGTGGAAATATATCCCACCTCTGGTAGCAGCTATGTGGGCAGACAGCCTGAGAGGGGGAGCACAAGGGGTGTAACTTATAGGTGCTCATCCTTACAGATACTTAGCTCTTCCTTCCACTTTGGAAGTCCATGGTCCTACTGAATCCCTTTTCCTACTGAAACAACTTGCACCTTGTCTACAACTAAGCATGAGAAGAAATTTACAAGCCTCCCTATATTTTTGGGGATGTACCCAGAACTGACTAGAAAAGGAAGCCCTTTCAAACCAGCCAATCATTAAAGGTAAGGTTATTTCATAATCAAGGTATCGACTCAGCTCAAAGAGACACCACCTAAGAGCTGAGCACTCAGCTGCAGTGTGACCTTAGGATCATACGGAAAGGTTGTACTTCTCCAAAGAGAAATGGTAATAGAGCTGCTCTCAGGAGGACGCTGATAAAAGTGTGCTAGAGAACTAATAAAGTAGTGCTGTGCAGAGACTTTCTGTGGTTGAAATCATCCTTTAAAAATCCTTTTTTTGGAAAGCCTGAAGAGAATAAAGCTGTGTATTCTCATTGCAATAATTTCATGAAAGGAAAATGTAGGGTGGGTCTCAAGGGCTCTTCAATCATGACTTTTTTATATGCGCTGAAATTGTCACACTTGGTGTAAGCTCATAAAATAATATATACAATTGGGAATGATGGGATATTGTACTTGAGATGTAGGTTATTTGCCTGTATCTCAGAGGCATCAGATGGCAATTAAGGAATCCCTTGAGCATCAAGGCATCTCTGACAGCTTGGAACTTTCTCTTAAATTTTCGTTTTACACAATGAGCAGTATGAGTGTGAATTATTTACAGTTAGGAAAAAAACCAGGAAGGATATACAAGAAAGGAGTGTTTGCATACACATTGATTTTTGAATATTAGAGTTAGTTATCATGAAGATGATAGAAAATGGATCAAACAGGTGAGCATCCCCATACAAAGGCCAGGTGTTGTAACTCTGAGGTCAAATAGCTGCTGATCATAAGCTCCATATGAAGCTCTGAGAAATTAAATTGGGCAGTAGGTAGACACTGCTGCAGTGAGACCTCATTTTGGCTGACTGTTTAAATGCTGTCTTCAAAAATGGGTCTTCCCAAGACAAATACCTAGTCACCCTAAGGTATTAGTCTTTTCAATGGTAGGACATATACACTCTGTCTTCCCCAATAACTGATGTCTACATTGACATCCCTAAGGAAAACTTCATTGGTAAATACCTTCATAGACTGGGTCCCTGGAGAGTTAGCATCATGTTCTAAATTTAAAACCCCTCTCCCTGTTTTTATGTGCATTTCAGCCAGCTATAAATTGCCTCAAGGTCTCTGAAGTCATTATTTACAAAAGAGATTTTCTGGTTAAGCAAACATTTCTCAGCATCCATGTAAAACCAATTTGCAAGAAATACTTTTGCTTTTTCCTTGAAGGAAGGTAATGACATTTAAATTGTACATTTGTCTCATGGGTCTTAACTGTTAGAAGTTACTGAACCTGGTTCAGCAAGGCTGAACAGCAGCAAGGCTACCACAGCTCCATGTCCCCAGGTCTAGTT
The DNA here is from genome assembly GCA_013397095.1 of Sterrhoptilus dennistouni. Lineage (NCBI taxonomy): Eukaryota > Metazoa > Chordata > Aves > Passeriformes > Zosteropidae > Sterrhoptilus > Sterrhoptilus dennistouni. The sequence goes on along the minus strand of VWZU01016192.1, from coordinate 470,777 downwards.
AGGAATGAAGCTGAGAATATGTGTATACACAGTACATATTCATCTGTTTGGCTGCACAGGTCAACACAAATAGAAAATACAGCTCTTGCTCAAATGTAGGCACCACTAACAACCTCACCTGTTCCCTTCTCTCAGCATAAAAGATCATCAGCAGAAAATACATACATACATATATATATGTATATATAAAAATATATATAATGTTCATGCCTCCCAATTGCAGGCATACATGTAAATAGGTCTTTCTATTACCTGGCTCAGACCTATGGCCACACCAGGAGTGAACCTAGATCCCATGGACTGTGCAGTGACTGGATTAGATCTCCTGGCCCCTCCAGTATCCAGCAAGTGTACCTTCTGGTCTCTGCAGCACCCTGCACATATTTAGAGCACTTCCTGCATAACTCTCTCAATACAGGAATGGAGAGAATACATCAGGTCAAAGGTGCAGCAGCAAGTTGAATCACAACACAATCTAAGATTATTGAGTCCAACCTTTGACCAAACAGCACCACATCAACTGGACCACAGCACTGAATGTCATGTCACTCATTTCTTGAACACTTCCAAGGATTCTGAAGCCAGCATTTCCCTGGGCAGCCTGTTCTAATGCTTAACCACCCTTTTAGGGAAGAAATTCTTCCTGATTCTCACTTGAACCTCCCCTAGTGCAGCTTGAGGCCATTTCCTCTTGTCCTGTTGCTGGTTGCATAACATAAGGGGATAGTCTCCACCTTACTGCAACTTCTTTTCAGGTTTGAAAATAAGTAGAAAGGTAGAAAGCAGTAAGGTTTGCCCTGAGCGTCTTTTTCTCCAGGCTAAACAACCCCAGGTCCTTCAGACACTTCTCATAGGATTTACTCTCAAGACCCTTCACCAGATCCAATACCAAGCCCTAGGAAATCCCACCACTGACTGGCCATCAGATGGATGTGCCATCATTCACTGTTGCAGCAGCCCTCTTGTTAGAGGGCAGAAATGAGCCAAGACACAGATTTATTGTTTATCACACCATGAAAAGGGTCCTGGTTTATTCCTCTACAGTTCAGCCATACTGAATCCAACCATTCACCAATTCTGGCTGCAAAAAGCTCCTACTGTACATTTCCCTTGGCTATTTCCTGCTAAAATGTGACTGCATGTATTAGTTTGCAGACTCTGAGTGCAGGCTTTTACCTGGCTAGACTGTGACTGCAGGTTCCAATAACAGCCTCTAACTGCAGACCCAGACTGACCTCATAGCAATGATTCTCTCTCCCCAGGATCCTACTTCATCATGATCCTCCATGATAATTCCCCCCACCAGCTAACCCTCTTCCTTTTATCACACTTATCTTTATTGGCTATAGCTGTGACTCCTCAGGGGCGAGGCTGTAAAGGGTAATTAACACAGCTGTTACTTATCAGGGATGAGGTCACTTGTATTCCTTTCTCCTACAGTTCACCACCACTCTATGGGCTCAGCCATCCAGCCAGTTCTTAACCCAGTACAGAGTGCACCTGTCTAAGCCATGGGCTGCCAGCTTTTCCAGAAGATTGCTGTGGGAGTTAGTATCAAAGGATTTCCTCAAGTCCAGAGAGACTACATTCACAGCCTTTCCCTCATCCACACAGCAGTGTGTTGCATTTCCAGCTATAGCTGACAAGTTAAAGTCTTCCAGAAGAACAACGTCTTGAAACAGTGAAATGTCAAACAGCTACTCTTAGAATACATCTGCCTCCTCATTCTGGTTGGGTGCTCCATAACAGACTTCCACCAGGATGGTGGCCTTGTTAAGCTTTCACCTGATTGTTACTCATATGCACTCAACCTTGTCATCCTGGAGCTCTGTATAGTCAAAACACTCCCTAATGTACAGTCACTCCACCCCCTCTCCCACCTCACCAGTCCCCTCTGAAGAGCTCAGAGCCATTCATTACATCACTCTAGTTTCTGTAATAATGACTATGTCATAATTTTCTTGCTGCACAATGGCTTTCAGCTCCTCCTGTTTGCTCTCCACACTGCATTCGTTGGCACAGGTGCACTTCAGCTGGGCTGCTTATTTCACCTTCCAACCCCAGTATGACATCCTCAGGCTCCTCTTTAGCAAGTCCTGTCTTAACCTCATCCTGCTCTAAAACTAGTTAAAAGCTCTTTCAATCAGCCCTGCCAAGTCAAGGTCTAGAGTCCTTTTCCTCCTTTTAGACAGGTGAAACCCAGCTGTCTCCAGGAGGCTTGGTGTCCTATAAACCACCCCATGACTGAAAAAACCAAAATTCCACTGATAACACTAGTCTTTAAGACACATGTTGATCATGCAGTCTCTCCTGCTTTTGGTGTTCTTTCCTGCTACCAAAGGGATTGAGTTGGTCACCAGTACAGACTACTCCAAACCAAGTTGCAGGAAAATAAAACTATTACTTATGGAGTAATATGTTCCCAGGAAAGTTTAATGTAATTTCCAATGTTTACATAAATATGAAGTTGAAATCTAAAATATAAGCAAAATATTATTTTGCTTATATTGCTTACATTTGCATTATTTCCTTATATTTGCAATTACTCACATTTTTGTTGTTTGAAAAAGAAACACAGTTTTCAGATCTTAGCTGGATTAAATAATGATTTGTGCAGCTCTTATTAAAGATGTAGAATTTCCACCAGCTAAGCAAATTAAAGAAAAAAAACACTTCAGGATAAGACTTTACTCTTTTTGTAGGATCACAGAGCATCTGAACCATTACCTCTTAAGCCTTCCTTTAAATCACTGCTACCTTTCTCTCCAACATTTATAGCACAGTATCAATTAACAATAGATTGAATTAGGAATTGTTCTTTGGCTTCATTATCAAGCTGAGACAATTGTTAATTCAGTTTCTATTTCTCTGTTGCATGGCAAAGACTTTTAAAAGGCTCTCAATAAACTCTTAAAGATAATGAACCTGAAGTAGTGAAGCAGCTCTTGCCTGTAATCATTATCATGATACTTGGAAGTATAAGTTCTCAAAAACTGCCTGGATTTTGTATTTTGGTTGTCCCTTAGTACAACATAGAATTCACCAATTAGACATTATTTTTATTTACCAGTTGTTACCATGGAATTACTATAGTCACTTTTTGTTCATGAACTACAAAAGGAAAAAAACCCATAAAAATCCCTGAAAAACCTCCCCCCAAAAAAGCCAGCCACAGAGACAACTTATATGTTGCAGGAACTAAGGTGAGGAAATGTTGGCTTTTTAAAAGTGATTGGAAAGTTGACATTTAAAAATAGTATTTAGTAGCTGCCACAAGTCCATATTGAATTGGATCCCATATGTGATACTGTGGGGGCACTCTGAGAAGTGCACGTCACCTTCCTTCTAGCACTTCCTAAAGCGGTAGTAAGAACTAAAAAAGCGGGTGTTTTCTGTTGACTACCACTTACTAATATTCATCTAATAACCACTGACAACTGATTTCTTTTTTTTTAATATATGATACTCACTCATCTTAAACATCAGCAACACAATGTAATCAACCAAATTTATTTTCTCATATAATTATTAAGTAAAAATTGCTAGTTCCTGATTTTTAAAGCACCTTTTTTATCCACCATGCTTTTTTATTATTATTTATTTATTTTAATTCTCTTTTTTTCTTAATACATCATGCATAATTTTTTTTTCTTCTTCCAGGCCATCTTGTTTGTGGACAACTCTAGCTATTCCTGGTGAGCATTCTGGAAGACAGCCTGTTGGGCATGGGACTCTCAGCTAGAAGATGAAGCAATGCCTCAGCCATCTTCCTTATCAGTGCAGTCAGTGGACTGTGCCACAGAATTAATCAATACATATTTAATGCTATGTACACTCCACAGTGGGCTATCAGCAGTATGAGCCTGAGGTGCAAAACGATAACTTGGCATATTTCCCCTTTGCTCCCATGTTATTCTGTCAGCCCTCTTATTCAAGAAGAGATACTAATAAATTATACTACTACTGACAGCTGCTTCTGCCTACTGCTAGGCATGTCAGACTCTGTTATATCATTGACAGATAAAAGAACTGTACAGTTTTCCAAACAGTTTCCTCCAAATAGAAACCAACCATCACCATCCAGTCATCTTTCCTGAATTCTCATCACCCTCTCCTTTGCAAGCCAGGCAAGTGGGCAGAAATGCAAGGCAGTGCGATGACAGCTATGTTGAAGCAAGCCCTTTCTGAGTCATTTAGTGCTGTGGGGAAAAAGAAAATGTATTTTTCTTATAAAATGGTGGATTTTGGAACAAGACTGGTTGTCATTTAAACCTCTGGAAGAGTATTCAAGAGTGTACATGAGCATATATGTGCACATGGCTTTGTTTATGCATGTGTGAGTCAGAGAGGAAAAGAGGGCACAACACAAACACCAGAGGAAAAATACCATGTTTTACAAAACACAATTCTTCAGAAGGAAAAATATATTTAGGAAAAAATTACTTCAGTGCAAAAAGGAGAAAAATCATGTTTCTTTGCCTAAATTTTTAAAAGACATAATAATGATAATAATACATCACTGCAGTTGATAATTTCTTCTCTTCACTCTTTGGGCATCTCGAAATATTTTTTATCAGGAAGTGAGTGGAGCAGCTAATACTTAAAGTGTCTTTCTTATAGAATCCTAGCCAGGAATTCCCCAAATGAAGATATTTTTCACTGGAAAACATTGATTTGCAAACAGAAATATGGTGTGAGAATACTCTGGAGTCCATTGACTTCTGTAAAAACAAAAAATATAAAATAACCTATCCTGCTCTCTTCAATGTTTTCCAAGCAGCTTTCTTGGGATTCTAGGCCTTGAGAATCACAGTTTTTACATCTTCTCTCCACAAGTGCCTTCCAGGTCCTCTTCCCCTTGACAAGCCATCTTGAGAATTTTCTAGCCCAGGGAAAGGTGGGTGGACAGGGGCCCCAGCTGCAAGAGATCCAATTGCAGGTGTTTGATACTGTGGAACAAGCAGACCAGTGGCAACTGGACTGTGCTGAGGTCACAAGATTCCTGCTGTTTCAGTGGTACTACTTCATGGTGCTATTCACTTATCCCATGGTACTAATTGCAGTTTGGTAAATATTGTCTTTAATTATTAAATGCTTTTTCTTTAAGAAGTTTTCTTTATTTTGTGGGGGTTTTGTGTTTGTTTGTTTGTTTGTTCTTCTTCTTCTTCCTCTTGAACTTCCTGCTATCCTGGTATTCTTTTGGCTAAATGCAAAACAAATGGTTGGACTAATTATTTTTGGATTTCCATGTCTATGTTACTCTTATAATTCAGATTCCTTGCTTTGCTTGAGAGGTAGGTAGATATAAAAAAACCCACAACAATTCAGTCAATAAAATTTGTCTTCATTTTTAGTTTCACATACCCTTTGACAACGTGATCTATCTCCTAGGAGACAGTGAGCACTAGCAAGGAAAAAAGGTGTACTTGTTTGAAAGCCAGTACTAGAAAAACTGTTATTAGTTTTGTTTATATTAACAGTGGCTGCAAAGATCTACTTCATTTCATTTTCATCACCTCCAAAAAAAAAAAAAAAGTAACTTCTTGTGATAAATAATATCAAACATTAGTGAATTGAATCAGACATTTTCTTTTCATTATTAATTTCTAAATGAACATCTTGTGTTAGTGAATATACTAGTGTTGTGCGCACGTGAGCAGCAAGTTCTGCTAAATATCAAATTTTCCAAAAATTTGATAATATTATTAACCAAAAGCACAAAAACATGGGAAATGTAGCAAATGAAGAAGAGGTATCACATGCTTTTGGGAAAAAATCTGAAATAGACATTTTTTATAATTATATTTTATTAAAAATCATACAATTGCTAATAATATTAATGGTGTATTTTCTATTTCTTTAAAATTTCAGTAGGAACCCTACAATGAAAATATAAAGTTATACATCATGGCTTATTTCTCTTTTTCTTTCAGTAACTGACCAGGAGGTATTGGCCATAACCCTCACTGACAAGGAGTTTCTTTACCTATTTGGACAACATTTTGGTCTTATGATTAGAAACTCCATGAAGCATTTACACTCCTACAATATGGATGCTTCTGTAAATAAGAAATAAGGGTTTCTCTGCTTGTGAACAAATTAGCAGCTGAAAAAATGCTCCCAAATTTTTTCTCCACAAAACTTACTTTAATGTATTCAGTGATTTTTGTTACCTAAACAGCAAGGTAATGAATAACAATTAGGGAAAAATACTTTCAGACAGGAAAAAAACTCACATTCTTTTAACAAGTCTGATTGGTGTGAGAAAACGTGGTACAGTTCTGTCTTGTTCATGCTTTGAACAGTTAAATATTTTAGGAAGAAATTTTAATCAGAAACAAGTCAGCTACAAAGGTTTTCACAGAGTGGATTCACTGCCAAATGTAGAAAATATACAATGATGTGATATAGCATATTGTCAGAGTTATGGCATGAGTTCTCTACTGGTTTCTATCTACACCACCTCATGACTTCAGAATAAACATGACTAGCAATAAGCACAGTAGTCTACAACTTTCAGAACAAACTTGTCTAAATAGTTACAGAAAATGGAAAAGTTTTTTACAGGGAGAATGTTAAGATGTTGCCAGTGTTCACAAGCATTGTTGACAATAGCAAAACATAAGATAGTATAAATAAAGAAAACCCAAAACTATCATAATCATTCACATTTTAAATAGTTTGATATTTCAGTGATATGAATTTAGAGTTCTGCATAATACAGGTCAAAGAATTATTTTCTTTGAACAATATAAAAGAATATTAAAACTTGATTTAGAAATTCAGAAATATGAAGAATAATTTATGGGCATTTATTTTACTGGCTTTTGTACTCATTGGTTAGAATATCACTTTATTTATTACCTGAGATTATGTAATTCCTACTTGAAAACCTTCAGTTTTGATAAGATGGACTGTGTAACTTTTCAGCTGAGTATTTTTATCATTTTGTAAACACTAAAAACAGGTGCCAGGTTATGCCATGTCAGCAGGGAGTGAATGAGCTTGTTTAGCAGAGAAATTCTTCCCAGATTACACCATTTCTGGGAGACCTTCTGGGAGGAATTCACGGCAAGGATTGAGAGTCTGTAGCTCGCAGGAAGCCAAACAGACTCTGAGATGCAGGAAGCAGCCAGCTAGGCTTCTTCCTTAGCTCCAGAGGGAGTTACTGAGATTCCGCCCCCTCCC
>VWZU01016192.1:281453-463572 GCA_013397095.1 Sterrhoptilus dennistouni | reverse complement strand
GTTTCCCCCCCCCTCCCCCCCCCCCCCTTTCAACCAATCAGGCAAGCAAGGGGCGGTGCCAGGAGCATTTGCAGGAGATTTAAAGCAGCTGACTAAGCCACTCTCACCCTCTTATCAGGCAAGAAGTGAGTAGAACCAGGACTGTTTGCAAGAGATTTCAGCAATTCTAGGGAGTATGGTGAACAGGGGTGTAGTATGGCAGGTCATGTGGGTAGGGTGAGCAGGAAGGGTGCAGGCCCTCTCCTGGCTCTCTGTGGTGGCTTTTGTGTTAGGTGGGTGTGGTGTTTTGGTTGGGTTTTGTCCTGCTTTGTTTTTTTCTCCCCTACTTGACCAGATCCAGCAATGGTTTATAAGCAGCCAGTAACCATTGCTACTGCTGCTACCAAGACTGTGCTAGCCCTTGACAGACATCCCCTCCTCAGAAGGACCCAGCTGTCTGTCACTGGCTGCAGGGTGTGTCTGAGCTTGGTGTCAGTAGTTGAGGACAGTGCTAAAGACACCTGTGTGTGTGTGAGCTGGTGAAAGATCTTCTCTGTCCGGTCACAGACATTAAGGAAGAAGCAGAAAGGCTGAGGAGTATCAGAGAGAGCAAAAGAGAAAGAGACTGGTGGAGCTGCACCCTTTCAACCCTGAGAGAAGTTCTGCAGAAGTCAGAGGAGTCTTGGCCCTCTTACCATCAAGCAGGAGGACACCTAGTAGATGGTGGAGAAGGGAAATGAGTCCCTGGTAAGGGAGATTAAGGCATCGAGTCCAGACCCCCAGATACCCTAACAGAATAGGTGTGAGTCTCTGATCTAGAGGATCAGGCAGATGATACTAAATTAAAAAATCTCACTGGAGAGTCTCCCATTTGCACTCTGTCTAGTAGATGGATCACAACCTCAGTTATTAAGAAGAAAAGAAGTGTAGTTGTAATAGGTAACTCCCTTCTGAGGGGAACTGAGGGCCCTGTATATTGACTGGACTCACCCCACAGTGAAGTGTTCTGCCTCCTTGGGGCCCAGGTGTGGGGTGGATGGAGGTATAGTCTCCTATACCAGGAGACTGCATGAATCAATTAAGTCCTCTGATTATTATTACCCACTGCTGGTTGTCCAGGTTGACGATGAAGTTGATAAAAAAGGCACTTAATCTGGCCACTTCTGTAAAGGATAATGAATGTTCTTTTAAATACTTCAATAGTAAAAGAAGGGGCAATGAAAACCTTCTTTATTGGATGAGGAGGAGAAAATATAGTTACCAAAGGTGAGGAAAAAGCTGAGGTACTTAGCACCTTTGCCTCAGTTTTTGACAATAAGACAAATCATTCTCAGGACAGCTGGCCTCCTGAGCTGGTAGATGGGGTCAGGGAGCAGAATAGCCCCCCTGTAATCCAGGAGGAAGTAGTTAGTGACTTCTTTAGCCACTTTGAAGTCACAAGTCTGTGGGACCATGACTGGAAGCTGGCTCATGTGACACCCATCCATCAGAGGGCCAGAAGGATCTAGGAAAACACAGTCCTGTCAGCCAGACCTCAATGCCCAGCAAGGTATGGAACAAATCATCTGTGTCATCACACAGCACCAACAGGACAGCAGGGGGATCAGGCCCAACCAGCAGCATGAATTTAGAAGGGGTTGGTCCTGCTTGACCAACTTAATTTTCTTATATGACTGTGTGACCCTCCTGGTGGATACGGGGAAAGGCTGTGGATGTTGACTACCTGAATTTCATCAAAGCCTTTGACACTCTCTCCCACAGCACACTCCTGGAAAAGCTGGCAGCCCACAGCTTGGACAGGAGTACTCTTTGCTGGGTTATAAACTGGCTGGATGGCCGGGCCCAGAGAGTGGTGGTAAATGATGCTGCATCCAGTTGGCAGCCAGTCACTGTTGGTGCCCTCCATGGATCAGTGTTGTCCACAGTCCTATTTAGTATCTTTTTTGATGATCTGGATGAGGGGATTGAGTCTACCATTAGCAAATTTGCAGATGACAGTAAGCTGGGGGAGAGTGTTCATCTGCTGGAAGATAGGAAGGCTCTGCAGAGGGACCTGACAGACTGGATTGATGGGCCCAATCCAAGGATATGAGGTTCAACAGGACCAAGTGCCACTTTGGCCACAACAAACCCCTGCAGCACTACAGGCTGAGACAGAGTGACTGGATGGTGGCCAGAAAGGACGTGGGGGTACTGGTGACAGCAGCTGAACATGAGCCAGAGGGTGCCCTGGTGGCCAAGAAGGCCAGTGGCATCCTGGCCTGTGTCAGCAACAGCGTGACCAGCAGGACCAGGGTCATTCTCCCTCTGTACTCAGCACTGGTGAGGCCACACCTTAAGTGCTGTGTCCAGTTCTGGGTCCTCAATTTAGGAAGGATGTTGAGGTGCTGGAGCAAGTCTGAGGAAGGAAAACAAGGCTGGTGAAGGAGCACAAGTGCTGTGAGGAGCAGCTGGGGTTGTTCAGCCTGGAGAAAAGGCTCTCAGGGGAGATCTTATCCCTCTCTACAACTCCCTGACAGGAGGCTGCAGCCAGGTGGGGGTCGGTCTCTTCTCCCAGACAACCAGCAATAGGACAAGAGGACACCATCTTAAGCTGCACCAGGGGAGGTTTAGGTTGGACATAAGGAAGAAGTTCTTCACAGAAAAGGTGACTGGGCATTGGAACAGTCTGCCCAGGGATGTGATGGAGTGACTATCCCTGGAGGCGTTTAAAGAAAAATTTGGATGTGGCGCTTGGTGCTATGGTCTAGTTGACAAGGTGGTGTTATGGCACAGGTTGGACCCAGTGGTCTCAAAGGTCTTTTGCAACCTATCTGATTCTGTAATTCTGCCTGGAAGGATCTTTATTTGACTGAGAAAAGGATTTATGAGGGTGAAGAACTGTTTACAGACTGTTTCCAATCTTCCATTATTTAAAAAATGAAAATTCAAATATTTCAAAAATATATTTTTGTGTGTGATTTAGACATATTTATACATATTATACCTTCCTTCAATAAAATTTCCAGGAAATCTAGCTCTACAAGTCTGGACTGCAGACTGTAAAGCTAGAAAATCTTCCTTTAGCAGGAGAAAAAACTCCTTACTTTAAGAATGTGATGTGGCTAAATGTAGAGGTTATTCCAGGGAGGGAAAATTTCACTCCTACCCTTTTAACTCATCTCACAGACTGCACTGCTAGATTTCACAATTAGCCCCTAATGGCTCCACCATTTGCTTGGGAAAAAGGCAGAGTCAGGATCTTAAGTGATGAATTGTGAAACAGTATTTCAAATATCTAGCTTCCATTTCTCAAAAGAATATATTTTCATTCATTCAACCTATGTAAGAGAAAAGGCCTAAACCAGTCTGAAGATTTTTAGAAACGTTTTTGTATGTGTTCTGAAATTTTCTTATGGTTTTTATTTAGATAAATGTAGGTCCATCTGATATTATTCCAATGCTTATTCTGTGCCATAGATAAATAAAACAATTCCAGTTGATTTTAATAGACTGGTACCAGTCAAAACCAGGAACATTTTTTCTGTGTTTTGTTTAAGAACTGCTTCCATCGAGTCTTAAATGCCACCATCCTTTAGACCTGTTTCTAGGGTTTGTTTTCTTTGGATTTTTTTTTAATTGGAAGATTTTGAATTTTCAATTTGGAAGATTTGACGTTCGCAATTATCCAAATGAATTCTTCACTTTTTAAAACGGTTTTCAGAAGAAAACTTATGCTATAAGTAGATAACTACCAAGAGTCAATATTTTCATATATTCCCTGTAGCTTTAGATTTAGCAATGCCACCGAGTGGCATCTCAATGGGGTTTGTAATGACTTGACACTGCATGCTGGTTTTCCAACTCATGCACTTTTAATTTTTCTGCTCTCTTACTGCATTGGCTTCCATGAGGCACTGAAGAAAATTTAGCCTTGATAATTTTTAAAAATTGTCTCCAAACGCACCTAGAGTTAATAATATTTTGAATATATATTTTAATTGTGAAGCTAAGTATCATGTTCTTCATTCTTTGCAGAATGTAGAGTAAAAATTATGTCTTTCAAATGCAGAAATCCAGTTTATAAAGGCATGTGTTGATTCTCATTTTTTATTTTACGAACAAAATTTTATTGTTTAATATTATGTACAGTGGGACCTTTCTAAATAATACTATTTTCTAAATAATAATGATATCTTAATAAATTATCATTTTCCAACTTCCTTTTTCTTACTATAATACTATAAGTGCAAATTTCTGTTTGTGTAAGTACTTTTCTGTCCACTGTTTTGCCATTTCATAATGTTTTTGAAAACAGATATGTGTAATTTTTTCCCCATTGTAATGCAGATAAAGTCAGTTAAGTAAAATATAATCTTAAGGTGCACATGATTTATCCCTTAATATTCTCTCTGGCAGCTAACCTCAGTCAGCGTGAAGTATTTTCTGTTGCTAAGACAGTGTGAAAAAAGCCTCATATAAAAAATTAGATAAAATAATGTCCTCTTCCCTGTTGAATGCCTCTCCAATTGTGTTGTTATTGTTGATAACTGCAGCTATCCTCTGGGTGTGGGAGTGGGGTATATTTAAGGTTTCTTGGTATCTAGCCAGAAGCCTGACTTTGGATTTGTCTTAAGGAAAAACTTGGATTTTGTCAAAAGACATGAAGAGAAATCCAGAATTTCATTTACATATTACTAATTTATTTATATTATTTTCTTATTTATGTAAAGCCTTATGTTTTAGTCTGACTAAATTTATTGAAAAACAAGAGATTTCTTCGGGCCATTTTTTTGGTTTTAATATTTTTTTTCCTCTCTGGAAAAATAAAGTTTTTTCTCCTTTCTGACACACATCAATCATGGAACCTTGGGATTTGATTATTACAATCACTTTTCAATTTCAATTTTATTACACTATATAAATTATTCTTGATACTATTTTTAAATGCTAGCCTGACTGCTGTATGACACAAGTTCTTGTCTGTCAGTGCTGAATTCAAGGTGCCTTATTTACCTTGCCTAACTCATATGCAGTATGAAGCTGCTCCATCAGGGGAAATAGTCTTTTTGGGAACATCTTGTCCTAAAAGGAGCAGTGAACTTTTTCACAAAGCAGACAGAATGCAGAATGCAGTGGGGCGCCATGAAGCTCCTCCATGAAGTGACAAGTACCTGCATGAGTGTATCTCAAATGTGACTGCATAGGAAAGCATTAAGGAATATTGCTTGAAAGCCACTGAGATTGCTTCTCTTAATATTAAAGTAGAAGATCAAATGATAGTTATTTACAGAGTACAATAAGTTGTAGTGAAAGTATTTATCAAATAATTATGAGGCAACGTCCAGTGAGTTTTTTAGATTTTATTATGCAAAGTCAACATAATATCAAATAAATCAATGTATAATAAGCTAATAAGAAAGGGATTTAAAACAGTGTATTATATAATAATTATATAATATAGCTATAATATGTATATATATAGTGTATGTTATATATAATTAAATATAATATTATTAATATAAATATGTGCTAGTGTGAGGAAAATGTTCAGGACTAGGTATCATAACAGTGTAACTACTGTAAAAAGAGATTCAACTCAGTTTTTTATCATTTTCTGTACAGCCATCAACCCACAAGTTTTTTTTTCTCAGGTATACTGAATGTGAAGTAATCACTAGACCCACTGTTTACCTAATGGCTTTCTTATAAACTTGATTAAGACTTATGGTTTTGTTTGACCCCAGCCCCAGCTGGGGCCTCACAGCCTCTCACTTATTCCCTGCTACCCTCCCACCACATTGGAATGGGGAAGAGATTTGGAAGGGTGAAAGTGGGAAAACACTTGTGTTGATATAAAGACAGTATAATAGATAAAGCAAAAGCTGAGCACAAACGCAAATTTAAACCAGGAATTAATTCACTAATTCCCATGGGCAGGTGCTTCAGCCACCTCCAGGAAAGCAGGCCTTTAAACACATCAACAGTGACTTGGGAAGACAAAACACCATCACTCTGAGAGTCCCCTTCTTCTTCCCCCACCTTTATGTGCTGAGAATGGTATGTCATATCCTTTTGGTCAGTTGGGGTCAACTGTCCCAACTGTCAGAGCCCTGCAGATCCCCAGTCTGCTTTCTGCTGGGGTGGGGTAAGGAAAAGACCTTGACTCTGTGTAAGCCCTATTCAGCAATAGCTGAAACATCCCTATATTAATAATATTGATACCAGCACAAATCAAAACTTCAGCCCCATACCAGCAACTATGATAAAAATTAACTCAATCCCAATAAAAATGGGCACAGTTTACCAGACTTAGCTCTGTATTATTATCCATAATTCTCCTATGAATAAAAATATAGTATTCTTTATTCCACTAGATGTACATTGTAAATAATTTATTTAAAGACCAGTTTAATGTTTATTTACATTAGCAACTTTTGAACAAAATATTTCCATTTCCATGGAAAGTTATAAGTATGAAGCATCATCTTGAAGTTCTCAACTTAGCCCTCTACTGTTTAGAAATTAATTCTCAATATTCAGGGTCTTTTTCTTTGCCTTTTTTTCCCCCTTATACTATGGCACTAATCTCACATATTGGGATTACATCCAACAGCACTGTTTTATAGCTCTGTCTGTGAGCTAATATGAGAAATACAAGAGAGAAAAATAGTAAGGGGAGCCTTTTCTTCTGACACCAGCTGATATATGTGGAGTTACACAGAAGTAAATCATTATGCAGGTTCTCTTCTCATTATTAAATCATATAATATATATTGACTGTAGTAGTTAGAGTACCCTAGATTCATTTCAGTTATTAAGGAAGGAGCAATACCTGCAAAGACAAACACTGAGAGATTGGGGAAGAAAGTGATGCTTATTTTTAGCAGAATCCAGAAATATATACTTTATTAAAAACTTAACTGTGCACCAGGATAATGTGTACGCTGATGAGAAATTTGGAATCAGTCAAGTGAGCCACATCAGAAAAAAAGCCATAAAATAAATTTAATTTTTCAAATACAGATGAAAGTCTGAATACAGTAAAGAAACAAAATACATCACTTCTATGAAAGCAAATAGAGAGTTATAGAGATTTAAATACAATATAATGTCAGATTAGAGACTAGCAGAGAAGTTTTAATAGAAAATAGTATTATTCAAACTGACAGGCGTAGGAATTTCTGATGAGTTCATGAAATGAGGATAAGTTTAACTTTAAACACAGGTGAGCAACATGGCAATTTCCATACAAATTTGATGATGTGAATAGAATATGATGACCATATCTTCAAATTTCAGCAGGGAAAAAGGCTTCCTTGGCCATCTCAGACTGAGTAGCCTGTCTTTTTAATCCACTTTATTCTTATTCTATACAGATGTGAATTGAGTTTATATAAATTATCCAAATGATTCACTGTACATTTCTCCAGCTAACATATGCAGGCAATGTTAAAAAAACAGACCAAAAACAAACCACAAAAGCAAACAGGAACAAAACAGAAAAGTAGAGTAGTGTTACTAAAAGCTGTCCCAGGAATTCGGTACAGCTGAAGCTGCAGAAACATCTGCTGGAGAGCCTCTTCTTCAGGAGATACTGAAAATTTGTTCATGTAGGACTACTTAATAAGTGAGTCATAAGATTTAGGTCTCCAGAACATTTTTTTTTCCTGATTAAATGAGTTATGTAGGTAACAAGAAATGAATTTCACTTGTGACACAAATAGAAATTCTGTATATTTTTTTATGGCTTTGAAAATCCTTATAACCAGGATTCATTTCACACAGAGAAATGCATCCTATCAATTATGACCAATTTACCTTCTGCTGAAATTCACTATTCATCTACAAAAATAGACATATTATAAATTGTACATACTTTTCTTGATTAATAATTATGTGTGAATTTTGGTCCAGGCATCAATTTTTTTCATTTGTTATTGCTGCTATACTAAATGTAAAATGATTATTTGAAATTATATAAATTTTATGTTTCTACATTTTAATGACATATTGCAAACAACTATCAACTCTGATTTATTTATAGACCAGAAAAACTTAACTAATTTAAATTTTAAACTTCTTTTCTTAAAAAAAAAAAAACATTTAATATGTAGTATAGATTTTAAAAAGTGACTAAATTTTATTGAGAATTATAAACTCAACTAAAGGAAAAGGAAATTATTCACATCAAAAAGTAGCTGTCCATTTGTACTTGAACCTCTTTTTCATGCAGAGAATTTTCCATTATCCTTCATTAAAAAAAGAAATAGCAAAAAGCTCAACTTATTGAAGGAATATATATATAAAATAAATTCAATAAATTCAATTATTTTTCCATCTTATAATATTCAAGGTAGACTTGAATGACACTTCTTTCACAGCTCCTTTCAGCCAGTTAGACAGGTGGTTTGTTTAGGTTTTTTGTTCCTATTATCTGTAGTTTAAATTATACCTAGAGTACAAAACGTATTTGTTAATTAGAACACTAATTTTTTTAAAAAAAATTCTTAGATATATGAACATGCTGCATGAATATGCTGCATTTCCTTAAGACTTTCCTGACAGACATTGTTCTGCTATCTTAAGAATTCTGAGTTGAGAAAAAAAAATAAATTAAGAAAGAGAGAATTAAGTCTACAGTTCTACAGCTGAAAAATTCCTTTTAAAAATACATTCACAGGAGTAAATGAATGCTATCCATTATGGTTATTTTGTCAGGATGGGGTCATCTTAATTCTACCTTTTCTGGAAATAGAACTGTGTACTGCTCTGGAGTGTGTCTACATTGACACATGCAGCATGAGGAGCAAATGTGCATAATTGTGAGGAATCAGGGGCCAGAGTGCTGTGGCAAGGCTACCAGTTCCTGAAACCATGAGAATGGGGTAGTACAGCTCACATGGTTGGAGGGCTACCATGGATAGCTGTAAGCTTTGTAGGCAAGAGAGGCCAGGAGGGCAAGGAAGGAAGTTCCCCTTTAGATGAGATCAGTGGGAATGTGTGGACCCTTGCCCAGAGGCACATGATGATCCATCTGAGGATTACCGGTAGGAAATAAAGGGAAAACCAAGGTCTGTGTGTCTGCTGCAGACCTCCTCAGCAGAAAGAACTGGGTGACAACTTCTTCACACAAGTGAAAGAAGCCTCACATTTGTAGGCTGTGGTTCTCATGGGGAAATAAGACCACTCTAATGCCTGCTCAAAGGACAGCACATCGGGGCACAAGATGTTTCTAGTGCACATTGATGACAAGTTCCTAATACAGGCAATAGAGGGGGTGAAGAGGGAAGACTAGCTGCTGAACCTCATGCTTACAAATCAGAAAAATGGTTCAGGGATGTGAAGATGAGGGGCAGTGATCACAGTGATCATGAGAGTGGAATTAAGAATTCTGAGAGGAGAGAACAAGGTAAAACAATGAATAATACCCTTAAATGTAAAGAGATGGACTTTGGCCTGTTCAGATATCTGCTCAGAAGAATGTCAGTAAGAAGAATTCAGACTCTGACTCACTTATTTGGGTTCCCCTGCCTGCTGTTTTGCTCCTGGCTACCTGGTGTTTGTAGAGAAGAGTCTTTAATCATGTAATCTCATTCTATTTTTCTTCTGATAAGAAAAGTGATGCATATAACTGGTAAGAAGATGACAAACATGAAAACGCATGGAAAAATTAATTTTCTATTGTTCTTTTAAAGTAAATAATTTTTATTCCTACCTCATCTAATTTCATTGCTAGTCAGTTAGCCACTGCCAATATAACTGGTGACATAATTTGGGTAGTGTTATCCAAAATGCTCTATACCTATTTGTTGTGGAAGAACAGAAGAAATTCAAAGAGAATCCTCTCTCTGCCTGTCTCAGTAATGTCTTTTCTTCCCATCTTACAATTGTACAATAATAAAGGAGAATCATAGAATAGTTGGAAGGGACCTTAATGTTCATCTATTTCCAACTCACCAGCAATGGGCAGGGACACCTTTCACTAGAACAGATTGCTCAGAGCTCCATCCAATATGGCCTTGAGGACTTCCACAGATGGGACATCCACAACTTCTCTGAGCAACCTATTCCAGTGCCTCACCACTCTCACAATAAATAGTTTCTTCCTAATAACTAATCTAAACTTCCTCTCACTCTGTTCGTTTTCCTATAACAGGACATATTCCTGTAAACAGACTCTCTCCATCTTTCCTATAGACTCCCTTCTGGAAGAGGGAGTCTCCAGGCAGAATTACAATCCTAATTCTCCCAGCTTTTCCTCATAGGAGAAGTGCTCTGTCTCTCTAATCAACTTGGTGGCCTCCTCTGGTCTTGCTCCAACAAGTGATCTCACTCCTGTGCTGGGCGCTCTGGAGGTGGGTGCAGCCCTGAAGGTGGGGTCTCACCAGAACAGGGCAGATAGGCAGGATCACCTCCCTCACCCTGCTGCTCACACTGCTTTGGATGCAGCCCAGGACACGTTTGGCTCTCTGGGCTGTTAGTGCACACAGCCCAAGTCCTTCTCAGCAGGGCTGCTCCCAATCTGTTCATAGTAGCTGTCCAGATACAGATTAAAATATCTGTATTCTAATAAGAATATGTATAGATGTGACATAATGTATCATCTCATTCTTCAAACTTTCAGAAGTTCTTCTCTTTAATGAGGTTTTCTTCCAGTACCTGGGAAGATCTGACTCTTGAGTCTAGCTGGAATTATAAGGGTGGACAAATTGTTAAGTGGACAATTTCTCTTCTGGCTGATTCTGGTTGTTCGTACTGGGAAATCAAAGTAGTATTTTCTCTTTGGGTTATAGAAACACATATGTCTTGAGCTCTGAAGCAGCAGGCATTGAGACAGCTTAGGGAAGAAAAATCTTTGTGTAACAGAAAGAAAGAATTGAACCTAAGTGAATGAATTTACAGAAGGGATATATTCTCCCAAATGAGGACAGCAGCTTCTTGTTGACGTTAGAGGACTATATTTTTGACAAAAAACGAGGAAGTTATGATGCAAAAGGACTATGACATGCTAGGTTCTAGTTATAAATGATAAGTGCTTAATGAAAAACATGCTGAACAAGTCAGCCCTTCAGAAAGTTTAGATCAGTTTTGACTGAGAGAATGCTTTTACCCATTATGCTTTTGCATCAGTGCTTTGATCAAATAGCCTGATGCCGTGACTGAATAAATTCTATAATGAACTTAACAACTCATTGAACTACAACCTATTTTGTAAATAATACCAAAGTCCCTCATTTTTTCAGCTTCTTATAATATTACTTTCTGATAATTTCATTACCAGTAACCTATTAAATCACATTCCATGCTGCAAAGGTTTTATGCACGCATAGTTTAGCTTCAATTTTTTTCCTTATCTTCCTTAAAGAAAAAAAAAATCTAACTAATACAGTATAAATTATTTAGGCTTCCATTATTAAGCATATATATAAGGTTTAAAATACCACTTTTACTTTAGTTTTCAGTTATCAGTACCAAACTATGGACTTGGTCAAATAAAGTTAAAATGTAATTTAACTGGAGAAAAGCTTCCTTCACACCTCCTGTGACCTCCGATTAAGTTGATTTTATTACACACATTAAAGCCTGAGTAAAAATTCGGTTAAGATTATGAAGCTGTTGAAACTTCTGGATGAACATGGATGCACTTAAACCTTTCTTTTTGTCCGGAATACCTGGGAGGAAAGAAAAATAGTTTCTGATTTTTTTTTCCTTTCATCTCTTCACCTTTCATTTCCTTCTATATAGTAATCAAAACATGCAGTGGTCCTAGGAAGAGATACATTATACATGTTAGAACACAGCCCTTCTGAAAACAGCAGCAGGGGTTTATAGAAGGAAAACACCAAGAGCCACTTTCTTTTCACCCTTAGTAACCTCAGCAGCCTTCCCCTTGCTAAGGCACCTTATCATTTCTTCAAGATTGTCTTGTTTTTATGGAGGGCGTAAGCCAAGTTCTGTGTAAAAACTATAATCTCATTGCAGTTACATTATTATAAACTGCTTTAAATGTTTTTGATTTCTTTCTGCCACACGTTAATACATTTTCAGCTTCTCTTTAATTACATGTGACTTCCCTGTAACATAAGCAAAGCAGGCCCTTGATCTTGTCTTTATCTCTTGCTCTAAGAAAGACTAGAGATCCACCCTCCTGTCCTGGAAAGCCTACCAAAGCAGCAACCTGAAGGAAGCAGTTGCTTTCATCTCCTGCTTAAACAAGACAAAAATTAAATAAAAAACTACTTAAATGTAGAAAATCTGACAATAGGAAAAGACTCGCGAGGAAAGCAAAGGGAGCAGGAAGCAGAAGTCTATAAAAAGCTTCAGGCAGACCCTACAAGACTGGCAAAGCTCCAATCCTCTGAAATAGAAAAATCAATTAGATACACCATGCAGAGATATGATGCACTAGGGAAAAAGGGAAAAAATCCTGTTCTACACAGAGACAGAGACAGAGACTGAGACTGAGAGAAGTAAATATGCACCCACATCTTTCTCATCTGAAGCAGGTTGCAGCAAATCCAAATCTAATCACTCCAAAGCCCACAATCAGATAGTTGTGGTGTCTGCGTGACTCAGTGAATTCACAGTTCCATATTTCAAACCCTGAAATGAAGGTATTCCATGCAGCCATCAAATGCCTGCATTCTTGAATCCACAAAAAGACAAGCTGAACTCTTTATTTGCAGAGGTGGTAATAAAGGTAATGAGATCAGGCGGTCTGAAAAATCACCCAGCTGGATAACTTGTATACTGTGCAAAATTTTCTTTAACTTCCTTCCCTACTCAGAAGCTACTGTAGAGAGACACATTAGATCCATCATCCTCTGCAACTTAGACAATAACAAAATCTTGGACATGAACTCGGGCAATAACAAAACTGTTTTGGGCAGTTGTTCAGTCAGGTCTCAAAAGAAACTGAATGAAGAATTTGATATTAATAATTGACCCACTGAATTTAGCCTCCTTATACTTATTTAAAAGAGCTGAGAAAAAATGTTTAAACATTGAATTTTCAATAAAGGCACTGGAAATGGAATTTAAATATGTAACTTTAGGAGGAGCTCAGAGATAAAGTGGTGTATGTTTATGGCTGTGGATAGTAAATTATAATAGGCTTGAGATACCTAATGCTTTCTGAAACCCTTTGGGGTATAGTAAGAGTTCATCCTTTACCCAGTATGGAATTCTGCATAGAGATGCCACTAGTTCTTTGTTGGGACTCTCTGTGGAAGAGACAAATGCACAGATTAAGATGCAAACTCAGCAGCTAAATTCCCTGGGCAGAACACAGTTACCTACAATCTCCCATGGCACTAAGCAGGTCAGCTGTTCCTAAGAAGCAATCTTGTTAGGTGTCAAAGCTCTGCATCAGCAGAAAAAACCATACTGCACCAATTGATGCAACAGCTGTCTCATTCTTAGAGCTCTTACAGACTCATGGTTTAGGTATTGTTAGCACTGTGTTCCCTCATGGGCACCAATCACTAGGCATGCTCAGAGCAAAAGCTAACATATATTGACAACACTGAGTTAAGCAGAAAATGCAAGTCACAATCCATTTTATTCAAAAGTAGGGACAGACATCCTTATGGCATAGGTCTTCCTGCCTAGTGAGCAGAAGCAATTTCTGAAATAGGTTTAATAAGGAAAGCCAACTACAGCAAACAAGAGTCCAATTTTGCAGTATAAACACTCTTTTTGAGAAACAGTGCATCTCAAACCCGTTATGGATTCTATCTGATTTTATCTAAAATTTGCCTAACTTGTAATATATGAAAAACATTTTCAGCACACAAAAAACATTCATAATTTTTTAACTAGATATCCTAATTTTTAGGTTTCTCCATGGGCTGCAGGTGGTTCTCTGCAGGTGAGTCTCTGCTCCCCCATGGACCTCCATGTGCTCCAAAGAAACATCTGCCTCACCGTGGTCTTCACCACAGACTGCAGAGGAATCTCTACATCTTAATGTGTTAAGATAAAGTGAAATGGTAGCAGGAATGTGCTTTACACTCAGTAGTGTACAGAAACAAAAATCAGGAAACATTTCAAGGAATACTCTCCTTAGGCTAACATTTCCAGTCCTCCTCATTTTCCATTTGCATATTGATATCCTATGAAAGATGTACAAAAAATATCTTTTGAAAATCTCCTGCTCTTAACGGCTGTTTAAGTGGCCTCTAGTGCTAAAAAATGCAGGATTCATACACATGATAATTTTTAATAATTATTGCATGTATGACATTGTATTTTGCAAGACTTTGCAAACAATTTGTAATAATCACCTAATATGAAATTCGTAGTCTTAGAAAATGCAATACTGGCTCAGTTTTCTATTTTTTTTTTTTTTTTTTTTTTTTTTTTTTTTTTTTTTTTTTTTTTTTTTTTTTTTTTTTTTTTTTTTGCCTGTATGGATTATGTGCACTACTTGAATTCATATAATTGAAATGTAAATTTTAAACCGAATAGCAGTCAATTTATTCACCAAACACCTTTCAGGATAAGGCCTGACTGAGGCATAACACACTAAGGTTTTGTTTTCCTGCTTTTTAATTTTTCCTCAATATAATTTACTCTTTCTTTGCTTTGATATGTTTTCTTTCTCTTTTTTTATTTTTTTTCCCTTGGCCAAAGAAATGGCTGAATTGGATTTTTTTTTTTTTTTTGTAGGTAATTGGAATTGACCTGCCAGCTGTGAATAAATATTTACTGTCTGCTGTACAGAAATAGATATCTCTATACTTGCCCATCTTTAGTTTTGTAGAATAAGACCTTACTCATAAATGTGGCAGCTGGCTAGAATAGTTAAGGTATGATTTTTTTATGACTTGCTAGGCAATACAGAATAAAAACCCCACACAAGCCACCAAGAGATTAGTTACTTCAGCTTCAGGCTGCAGCAACTTATGTTGCCAACTTTTGTCAAATCTCTTTACCTTCCCCATCTTTCCCACACACCTACATGCTTCATGTGGGAAAGAAAACTTAATCCATTTTTTATATCTTTCAATCTTGCACATTAAATTTGAGTAGTGAACACATGATTTACCTCAGTGTTGAAGACAACTATTTCGTGCACTCTGATAAATACAGGAATCAAAATATAGGTTTAATGAGTCAAAATTTAGACCTTGTTAAAGGATTATTTACCAAAACCTCATAATTAAATGCTTGCAAAATACAGTGGCACTGTACATAAAAGATCATCTCAGTCTTCCTGTCCTAGCTTCTTGCTTCATTTAAGACAAATTATATCTGTTGTCAAAATACATTTACCTTCAACATAAATAAAAATGCAAAGGTATAATGTCATATCGTCATTGCTAACACACATAAATTAAGGATTTTACTTGCCATTTTAACCAGTCAAAACAAAATTTTCAGTTAATAGAAGTTGTTAAGTGGCAGTTTGGAATTCCACTGTTGAGTTTTTACCAGAAGTGAAGTTTTCTTTCACCAAGTTTGCACCAGTAATTTTTCCTTTGCTGCTTCAGATTGAATGCAAAAGGGAGTGGAAAATTACTTTTCTTCCACTGTTACCTGGTTCCTATTTAGCACACTAATTTCAATTGCTTCCTATGCAAGTTTGAAAGTTTGTTTCTAGTAAGTAATAAAATATTCTAGAGATCTCTTAAGGAAGAAGTTCCACAGAAAAGGAGCAAGCTAATAAGTTAATTTATAACTTTTGTTTTTTTAATTACATTAGCACAGAGATTAAAAAGCTGTACCAGCAAAAACTTAGTAGTGGATTGATCTTAAATATTGAGTCCACACTCTCCATGCTTTTACAATATCAAATAAACAGTGTAGGAAAAGGCATCTAGAAGTGCCTAGCAATCTCTACTTTTGTTCCTTAACAGAATATTACTTTGGCTAAGATTTCAGCACTTTTTTTTTTCTGCCTGATGTATTATATAGCAAGCTGTTACATGGCAGAATTTTAAACAAAGCCACTGGAATTTATTAATAAGCTTATTTTCTATGTAAATATAGGAGAAACTACGCAGAACCAGACAGCACTTCTCAAATGAGACACTTGGGCACTTGTCTTCCTCATTAACATTTGTTTGGAGCTCCTTCTTTTTATTGTTAAGAAGAGTCTTTCAGCTGATTGGTCCAAATCTAGTTTTTCCTCTCTTTCTCCTCTCTCTTTACACACATGATTTGTATGAAAGGTCTTTTTTTCTCTGCCCTCCTTCGATTTCTTTATGCTCTTTTCAGTCTCCATACCTACTGCAGATGAATCTCTCTCCACTGTGTCTCTCTTCAAACTCATTGTATATTATCTTTATGCACCTGCAGGAATTTTCCTATAGGAATAAATCTAAATAAGCCAGCAGACTTTTTAAATCCATTCACTGACTTCTCCTTCACTGCGATCCATAATTTAAAGATTCCAGAGATTAATTTTCAATGTGTAACTCTATCTTCTTCTGTCCAAGACATTCTGCCCATTTATCTTGCCTCTTGCATGTTATTTGCTCTTTAGGGAATATAGCACTAATACTCTGATAGCCCTTTTCTTCAAATAAATGCCAAAATTGCAGTCAGTATGGAATAAAGATCTCTCATGCTGAACACTAATGTGTTGCTGATCATCTAGACTATAATATTAGCTAGTAGCTGATATTCTGCACTATCATCTCTCTGTCTCTACCCTGAGGAACTATTTATTTGGTTTTTTTGGTTCACCATCTACAAAAGAAAGTTTAGATTTGTCCTCTGTATCAAAAATATATTTACAGAATAAATAGATCAGAATATGTAGATTTATATGTGCGTATCAGAGATAAACTAAAATGTACAGACATCATAAAAGAGGCCTTATGGATATATTAAAAAATTCAGTTAAAATCTTTCCTTAACGCCACATCTGACCCATTTTTTGGTCGGTGTCATGGCAACAAAAAGATTAAATCCTATATTGCTGTATTTCGAAGTAGAAAATAGCAGCATGTCATCCATTAATCTTCGGTTCTATAGTGGAGGATGAGATGTGTAAAATAAAAGAACCCCACTTGAGATTTCACCTCCTATCCCCTTTTTCCCTATTTGTCAAAAAAATTATTTACTAACTCTCGTCCTTTTATGAGAATATAGCAATTAAATATTTAGCAAGAATACATTTTAGAAAGAGAAACTCATTATTATTAAAGAGTTAGCAAATGGCCCTTTAGAGATCATTTGGATCAGCCTGGATTAACCATTAGTTTATTAATTAAACTAGAGATGAAATCTCAGTCAGTGTCTCATATCCTAATAAACTGCTCTAACAGTTCTGTTGGAGTGGATTGAGTTAAAGAAATAGAGAAAGGAATAGATCTGTTAATTATTTTGGAATTCTGCTCTGTCTGTGTAGTGTAATTTCTGTCTTCTTGCTCTTACCGAGGAGCTTCTCAGCACTCAGGCTCTTTTGTACTTCAAAATAGTATTTCTCCAAGGATACCTGAGGAAAGTGCCTGAATAAGTTATTTCCCCTGGATTTTTCACCTCAATATTTTATATAATTATTCTGACACTTGGCCTTTACAGTCAGGCTGCATAGAAGGGCTGAAGTACAAATTTCTACTTCCTCCTGTCATTAGTCATCATTAAAGATGAAAGAGTTTAGTCACTGTTTTCAAAAAATTAAATAATTAGTTGCAATATCCAACGAAGTCTGTAAGGAAAAACCAATAAAATGCATTCAGTATGCTATTGGAAGAAGGAAAGCATTCCTGGAGTTACCAACATATGACATAACACTCTCAGTATTTTTCAGCACCAATATATCGATATAAATCACGCTAGTGCCAACAGCTTCAAGAAGAAACCTGAATTGCATTAGAAAAAAAAGAAGGTCTTGGATTTCCTAGGAGTATCATTTTAATTTTAAAATATCAGCTTTTTTAGGAAAATAAAAAAGAACTGGGTCAAGAGCTTTTCCTTTCTGCAATCACTAGTTTCAGAGAATTAAAAATATTTCTTTTCCATTTATTGCTAGGCCAATCAGCAGCAATCCTTACTTCTTTTCTTGCCAACATTTCCACCTTGAAACTCGCTCAAGCATCTCTAGAGCTCAGAAGGGCTTGTTTTCAAAGCAGTGTTCAAAAAATAAGCAGGAAGAAAAAAATGAGAGACAGAAAAAAAGAGAGAGAAAGAGAGAATGAGATTTATAATTGTCCCTGAGACTGAGTCTTGAGCGTAGAACTATAATCATGTCTGCCTGAGTGATTTGAGTTCAACAAAGAAGTGGTGGAAATGTTTTCTTAAATTGATTTATTTGAAGAATTGCGGTGTAACATTAAACCACCGTGGTCTGTTTTGTTCAGGTTTTGAGACTGTGACTGTCTTCAGTGAGGTTCTGTGTACATTTGTCTATCATACAAAGTGTAAAACATGTTTTCAGTTCTCAAAGACTTAAAACTGAAGGAGCAATTTAACCCTTCATTTCTTGCAGCAAGACTTTTCATTTATAATCTACTCCTGATAAAAATGTTTATATAAGTGATAAATTTGCCTTAAGAATCCAGGAAACGGGGGAAAATATCCACTCTTCATAGGTCTTCATTCTGGTCAAACTCTCAGGGCCTGTGGTATTTTAATAACTGAATGACATTTAGAGCATGGGTTTGCTGGTGCAGTGATATATGATTGTGTAATATCTTCTCAGCTGAACTACAGTAGTCTAATGGCTTCAGAACCCTTATCAAAAATCTGTCTGTGAGGGTTTCTACAATGTGTGTGGAACATCAGGCTGTGAAGTTTTAAAAAAACATTTTTATTCTCTAAGTAAAGAAAAAGAAGAAAAAAACCCAGAATAACACTTCTATTATGCCCAGGAAGATCTGTGCTTTTGTAATTGAAAGAAAAAAAGGAAAGAAAAGGACAGCTTTACCATAATGACATAAATTTTAAAACATGCTTTTAAATTCAGTTGAGTAAAACTGTTCTTTTATTAAGTAATATTTCATAATGGTGCTGAATTAATTTTACTTAATCTCTATTTGTTTATGCCCAGGGATTTTGGAGGGGTGGGGTGGTTCCTCCTCCCCACTCTTTCTGTTCTTCATCCTGTCAGAGGGTGTCAGAATCCATTCTGATGACCTGTTTCCAGATGGTCCTCTGCTTGGCAGATTTGATATGCCACGTCACATAAAAAGCTCATAAAGCTGAAGTGGCATTCACTTCGTACAAAGCTTTGATTATCAGCATACAAACAGGGAATGGCACAGCATCTCCCTGCCAAGCACTTAGTGCCCACTGGTTCCATAACCTGAGCTGAGCACAGCACAATTTAACATTCTCAGTCTTTTTGTCACACTTATATCTGCTTGGCTTCTTTTGAGTCCAAGAAAGTGCAAATGAAAAAAAAAAAAAAAAAAAAAAAAAAGAAAAAAAGAACAAAAAAAAAGAAAAGGAGAAACTATATTCAAAAGAAATTTCAGTTTAAACAATGCTACTTAAAACATGAAAACAGAGAAATTTGAAGTGTTATTTTCAGCTTGATTGTTTTTTAAACTTTATTTATTGTTTGTTTATATCTACGTGCTCCAGTTTGCACAGAACAGTACTATGTAAACTTTGATAGAAAACAGGGCTACTTTCTAAAGATCTTCTTATTTTTCCATCTGAAATTTGAATTAATGTTTCAACAAACAGTATCAGTAAAACAGTTCATTTTGTTGACTTTAGTTAATCACTGTCAGAAACAGGGAGGCTAAAGCAGCCTGGAATTGTTACAGTAGTATAATTCACTACAGATTATTTTTAAAAAATGTAAGTCCATTCTTTATATGGAGAAGCTACATTCTGAATTGCATTCTGTTGCTGGAAAAACAGTGGTTTATTGTTTTGTAGATTTAACACAGTCAATGTCATTTTACTGGCCTTGTCAGAGCAAACAAGAATTAAAAAAGCTATTAATAGCTTTCTCAGTAATTGTAACACATATATAAGTTTTAATATCTCTGGACTATTGCTTTTGTTGTTGTTGAAGTTTTTTGGGTTTTTTTTTGTTTTGGGTTTGTTGGGTATTTTGGGGGCAGTTTTCTGGGTTTTTTTGGGAGGGGAGGTTAAGTGGGTTTTTTGTTTGTTTTCTGGGGATGGGAGGGTTTTTGGCTGTGAAGAGGGGAGTTTGTGGAGACTTTTTTTGCGTGTTGCATAGGTCTGACCTGCAAACCAAGACGTTTACACGACACAGGAAGGTTGCTTCCAGGAAACGCATATATTAGTAGCCCTAAAAGTGGGGATATCTGCCTGCTTCTTTCTTTTTCCATCTACCTCTTTAGGTCATGAGCAACAGTTCTAAAAATAACATCTCAGTTTAGTGGCATTTTAGAGTTTCTGTCATTTTACCTTGGAAACAGATATAAATGCCTAATCTAAGGAGATGACCTAGAGTTCCCCAGGAATCAATACAGAAAGAAAAGTTCTCTTGAATCCAACTCAGCTCCTAGAAAGTCACCCACATCTTTCTCTCTCTGCTCTGTGTGCAGCAACTGGGCATCTAAATGACACATTTCAATAAAACACCTAAAGTTATAGGCAATAAATCCAAGACAGAGAATGTGAAACTTCAAGCAAAATTGTATTCTTCTTATTCTCTTATTCCTATTGTAAGGTGAAACAGTCAAAGAGAGGTAAAAATACTTGGTGTCATTAAAATTATGCAAGGTCCATGTTTATGTAGTTAAGAAAATCTAATATCTATCTATCTATCTATCTATCTATCTATCTATCTACTTTGAGAGGAACCTACCAGGGAGAATTTTGAGGTCAAAACTAATCTGTTGAGAATTAGAATATGCAGTAAAGAAATTTAGACTCTTAGATTCCTGACTATTATGAATATTTTCATACTTACTTCTATAGTTCTAGTTTCTAATTTTTTACATGAAAATGTGAAAGTTAATTACAATAATTGATTTTGTATATTAAAAAATAGAAGAATTATTAATCTTATGTATATGCAAACCCTTTTAATGCAGATGAATCCCAAAATGGTATGCATACACTGTTAATTTTTTTTTTATTTATGTTATTAGTGTTGTTATGATTCTGTTTCTTTCTCCTTCAGAACCTGTTGCTGTTGTATTCAAAAATCTTTTTAATGAAATTTAACACATGGTATTTATAGGAACAGATTCATCAACACTCCTCTATAGCTCAGTTAGCAGCTTTATGTATAAAGGAGATTCTCAGAAAGCCACATCTTAAAAATAAGCAAGGTGTAATAGAGAGTGGGAAATAAGAAAAAACAAAGTGTTTTTAATGAAACTGAAAAATAATATTTGAGCAAGAAGTCAAACATTAGACTGAATCTCTGAATTCTCAGATAAATGTAAGTTCTATTGAAATCACAGGAGAATCACAGGAGAAATTTCTGCTTCATTTATTGTACAGAATGGAGTGAAAGAGCTTTGGTTGGGTAAAGGGGAAGGAGTAGGGGTTCTTGTTTCAAAAATATGAATGGGTAGCAACACAGGAAGTGTTTTCAGCAATGTTGAGCCATCTATGCACAATGAAGTCAGCATGTAAATACAAGATCAATGCCTCATCCTAGCACCTGTGTTATTACTATTTGAATGAATTTAATTCAACATTTCTGAACTTTATCTTGAGTAACAAATTTTATAGTAAAATATTGTAATTAAAAATTAACTACTATTTTTCCCCCCCTTCTTCTTACATAATTGGATGAACTTAAACATACTCACATTTCTTGCATGACCAAAAAAATAACAACCAAAAACAATGCATAGCTAGCATTGCCATCTGTGTCCATAAATGTTAAGGTTTCCTAGTCTTTTCTCTAAAAGTCTCCAGTTGTGAATTATAGAAGGGAATCTGATGGTAACTGAGTTATAAGGAGAGAGATAGAGCTGTGTCCTTGGCTTGACTGTTTAGGTTCTTATTGGGAAGAAACACTGCATCTACTGCCTACAGCTATGACTTTATTTCTGTCTGCATCAGGTCTCACTTGAAAATTCACCTGTGTAAAAGAACCTAAACAGTTTTATACAAGTAAAGTGCAACTGTATATGTGCCCCTACTGATCCATCTCTAGATCATTCCTAGTGCCAACAGGATTTTCTAAGCTGGGCTTGGGATCAAGAGACATATTGGGAATAGTCTAATGAACAATTAACACAATTAATTCCTCTTATTCATCCATGAGTTCTTAGTTTAAAAATGAATGTTTAGGCTGACTGTTATGCTCTAACTCCCTGTGCTGATAATTCCAGATGGAAGAAATATCTGTGGTTATTAATAAATCATTATGCATTGGGAATTTTTCCTTCAATTATCTTTTTCTTCTCATTTCCTAAAATAATCATTTAGAACTAATGACAGTTGCACCTAGAATTATTCCAAAGAACAGCCCACTTTATCAACTGTGTATGTAAGAGGAATCTTTTGTTTCTGAGAAAGATAACCATCAACAAAATAAAAGGCTTAAGCAGGTCTACAGTAATGTATTTGTCTGTCAGTAGGCAGGCAGCCATGCTTTAACTCTGGCTCATTATAGTTCCCTCTTGACATTACCTATCTTTAGTATATCCCTTGTCTTGCATCAGTAATGACTGTCTTCAGATGCCTCAGGCTTTTCTTAGACTGCTTTCAACCTCTTTTTTTTTCATTTCATTTTTATTTCTCTCTCTTCTAAATTTTTCATGACTTTCAAATTATCTGTTGACTGTAATTACATGACTTCAGGTCTTTCAGTCTGTTTTACCTGGAAAGACTCTGCGAGTGTATACAACCACACTACTTCATTGTAAATTATAATGTAGTGTCAGATATACCTGTCACACAACAGTTTTTATTAACTTCACAAACAGAAAGAAATTGCAGTAAGATCTAAGGCCCTATATATGATGAGTAACTTCTAGATACAGAATGAGAAATGTGTGAGCCAAATACGCAAAATTTAAAAAGTAGGTTCCAAAACATGAGGGAAGGATTTCACAACACAATTTTTCTGTTTACAGGATATTTCGACTTTGAATGTGAAATGGAAGATAAATTACATAAAAAATCTTCCATGTTTGTCATACCTATCTAAGGAATAATAAAATGCAATTGTGTCAAGAGGCAATCAATGAAAGTGAGAGACGCAATTTGAAAACTATATCCAAATTTTTTTTCACAAAAGAAGAATGCATATATATATATATATATAATAGCTGTGTAATAAATAAAAAGGATGATTGTAAACTCAGAGACAGTCTGGAATCATACCTGTGAAGTCTACTGCCTTTAAAATGTCCATTTTAGCAACAGCAACTTTTACCAAGTCATACAGTTCAACTGTTGGGACACAAACATCACTAGATGACAGCCTGTGCTGTGCATTGTCACAGATGCACTTTTGCTCAGTTAAATCTGTGGAGATTACCTTTTTGGTTTTGCTCAGTAGCTGTGGAAATTGCTTCAGATTTTGCAGTAATGAAGTCTCTGTCTGATTATTACTGTGACTAATTAATATTATAGAGATAATGAAAGTATTTAGCAAGACTTCAAAGCCTGTTTGTTCTACACCCTGTATTCCCTTGTCATTAAAATATTTATCTTGCCTCAAAACATTATGAACTAAAACTGTAAAACTGGATGGACACAAGGAACAGACGAGGAGAGCACAGTGTAACAGCATGACAATTATGAGAAGTGTAAGAAGCAGAGGTCAAAAAACTCCAACTGCCTAGGCATATTTATACACGTCTTCTTTCTCTACTTTCCTTTATCTGTCTTTTAATTAAAAATAAGTGGCCTGATTTTCAAAAATCTGAGCACTCAAAACCTGCACTGATTTCACAGGCAGCTCTGGGTGTCAGCACATTAGGAAATTAGGCCAGGAATGTTTTCATCTTTGGAAACTTCATAAGATTTATCCTTTAAATGTGAGTAACTAAAGGAAAACATTGATAGCTGTAACTTAACATAGGGGAACAGGGCAGTCTTCTAAAAATCATGACAAATTTAATGTGCTATTTTTATCTTTTGCCTCTCTTTTTGTTTCCTGGTGTTGCATCTCTTGCCTGACACCTTTCTGACCCATTTTGATGGAGGAAAGAGTCTAAAAATCCTGGGCAAATTTCGTATTGTTCTTGTCAGGGCAGTGTGGTTATAGGCTTGGAAATTTACTTCCAGGTTTGGAATTTCAAGTATATATCAGGTAAATAGACTAGAAATATCTCTACTCTCCTACAATGCCTTTTCTTGTTTATATCACGTTTCTTTTATAATAAGATATTCAGGTTATCAACCTAAATATCAACAATTACTATGGTCCACATTTACTTTTATCAGTTGGAAGTAAGTGTAACAAAAATTAGGGATGTCAAGATTTTGAAAGAATGCTATATGAAAGATCCATTTTTAAATTTATTTGTTTGTTTGTTTGTTTATTTATTGGAGAAAGTTTCATTGAGTGTTAAAAGTCCATTTTCATTTAACTGTAGGGAAAATTACTAAACTAGTGATAAAAAAATGGATATTCAAAGAAGATGGCTAAAAAATAAAGTATCTGCACTCCGATTATCAAAACACACCTGATACTGGCAAGCAGCCTTTTTTTATTTGAGCTGAAATTATTTGTCTGTCTTCACAAAGAGATTAAGTTAATGTAGTATGTCCTAGCTTCTCAGAAGTTTCTTTCATACCTTCAGTATGCACTTACATTTTATACCTACAGTTCCCCTTTCATTTAAAAAAATATCTTTAGCGGTGTTAAACCAATTCCATCACAAAATCTTCCAAAAATGACTAATCGTATGGTTTTTCATATCAGACACTTCATATAGCGGGATCAGATCAATTGCCTGTGGGACTGTTTCACGGCCCTATTTCAGTATTATTTTGTGTGCTGGTCTCAGCCAAGGACAGGGTTAATTTTTTGCAGTAGCTGAGAGGGTGTGTGGCTAAGGGGGCCTGGCCAGGACCAAGATGTTACTGGATACTAACCTACCTCATTGCAAGGAGGTGGGGAGGGGAAAGAAAATCTGGCTTCTGAGAAGAAGGGGATGGCTTCTGGTCAGTGGAGAGTGCTGGGGTGGGATGCCACCAGCTGCAATCACATTGCTTTGGGTCAGGCTCGGTGAGCATCTGCACGTAAATCATCTTCTGTTTTGTACACTTTTGTTATAATATTGTTGCTGTTATTGTTAATTTCTTTTATTTTGTTGCTGTTTGCAAATTTTTCTCATCTTAGCCCATGATCTTTGCCTCCAGTTGTCCTCTTGGGGGAAGGAAGGGGGTGAGAAGATGGGAGGAGGGGGGAAAGGGGAACTGGGTGCACACCAGTGTGGTTTGGGTCTTGGTAGGAGAACTCAGCTGGGGAGTATAATTCCTAAATCACGATATTCTGTCAGGGAAGTGGGAAGAGCATGATTTGTGTCACAGATTAACTTGTTTTAATCCTTTCTGTTTTCTAATGTTTTGTGCTTAGGTTTGTATGATTTCTGGGGCTTCTATTCCTCAATTGACTTTGATATTGACATTCATAATCATAAAATACACTTCCCTCATATCTTACTGTAAAACATTAGCAATCTTCATAGATTTTTAGGTTAGGATGTTCTGGTGTCAGTACAAATGAGAGCTGAACAAATAAAGAATAGTCTTGTCAAGAAGGACTTGGGGATGCTGGTGGATGAGAGACTGGACCTGATTCTGCAAGTGTGCACTTGCAGCCCAGAAAAGCCAACTATATCCAAAGAGCAAGCAGGGTAGGGAGGTTGATTCTGCTCCCCTACTCTGGTCCTGTGAGAGCCCAGCTGAAGCACTGCATCCAGCTCTGGTGTTGCAATTTTCATACCCAAGTAGATTATTCTATTTAAGGAAAAAAGTTTTGGTTTATCTTTGAACATGTAAGGACGTTAAACTAGTATTTTCCATAGCCTTCTCATTGTAATTAGCCCAGAGCCAGAACAAGGGTACTGGTCAGACTTCAGAAATGTTTCTCAACATCTGTACTTGCTTCTATTGGCAACGGGCCAAGTTGTCCCTCCTAAATCATAAAGGTGCACAAAGGAGCTCAAGTACTTTCTAAGGTGTCTTAGCAAAGGTGTCAGAGGCTTCTCTGACACCTGCGCTCAGCTTTTATTTCTGTATAATTTGTTATTTTGCTTTTATTAAAACCTTTGCTTTACAAAACACACTTAAAGAGCAGTTGCAGTGTGTATTTTGGGTTTTCTAAAGTCTGTATAATTTTTGTTATTAAGTTTCTGTACTGGTTTCATTCCTTCCCCCACCCTGCTTCCCTTGATCACTGTTGTTAACTTTATAATAGCCCTGGCTCCCCCCATTGTATCTTCTTAATAGCCCTGGCTCTGCCCATCCTTACCTATTGTATCTATCTGTGAACACACCCAGGGTATTTGATGGCCCTAGCCGAGTCAGATGGCTCTGCCAAGGCTTCAGGTATCTCCACACCCCTTTTACCCCTAAATGGCAATGTCAATGCCCCTCTACCTTTGTCATTCCCCCTCATTTCCATGAGTAACACCCCTGTTCATAAGAGCAGGAGAGACCCAGAATCAGGACACACACTCTCACACACACACACTCACGCCTTGAACACTTGGGCTTTCGCCCTGACTAAACACCTTCTTTACCACCAAGTGTGAGCCACTCCTTTCCTCCAAGCAAGCACGCTTTTGCATGACATCCAGACCTGCCTAAAACTTCATCATATCACAACAGAGCCCATCTAGCCAGTTGGCAACTCTGGGGACCGTGATGAAGAGCCATCTCACAAAATTATTTTAAGCCATTTCTCTGCAAGGGTTGGTCCCTCAGAGGTGACAGACCTTTGTGGGGTTCATAACATCTGACCCCACGCAAGATTCCATCAGGGCCTCCACCATAGAAAGGACATGGACCTGTTGGAGTGAATGCCAAGGAGGACACCAAGTCGATTAGAGGGATGGAGCACCTCTGCTATGAGGAAAGGCTGGGAGAATTGGGATTGGGATTCAGCCTGGAGAAGAGAAGGCTTCGGGGTGATCTAACTGTGGCCTTCAGTTCCTGAAGAGAGCCTACAGAAAATAAGGAGAGAGACTATTTACAAGAGCATGTAGTGTCAGGAAAACAGGCAATGGCTTCAAACTGAAAGAGGGTAGGTTTAGACTGGATATTAAGAACGAATTCTTTACTGTGAGGGTGGTGAATCAATGGAACAGGTTGCCCACCCCTGGAAGCGTGGAATGCCAGGTTGGATGGGGCTTTGAGCAACTTGGTGTTCAGACCTGAGTATTAAAATTGTTAGAGAGATGCCTCTGCCTGAATTAGAGTGCAAACTAGACCATCTGCCAAAGTCAATAGTGTGGATTTTATGTAACAGCAAATGTGAGGTAGAAGAAGAAAGAGTGAGAAAAGGAAAGAAATAGGAAAAGGGATTGGGAAGAGAAAAAGAAAGTAACAGAGAAACAGATTAAGAGGAAAATATCATCACTCCATGGATCCCAAGGGCATCCTTTTGATCCTCTTCTTCTGATCTTCTCGGTGGTGAGGGGCCTGCAAAACATTCTATGAATTCAGTGGATTAATATACATTTGGGTCAGGTACCTCCCCTGTAGGGGACAAGTTTGATACTGTTTCTTGCAGCAGACTGGATCCATTGCATCACTTTGTGTCACATGCAGGGCTGGTGCAGCCTCAGGAATCAGTCGGGAGGAGGAGGCACTTTGGGGGTTTTTGATGGTTTATGAGACTTCTCTGCTGCCTCTCACATGAATGTCTTGTGTGTGTGGCCCTCCCAGGGTGGGGGGTTTTACAGCTGAGCCAGTTTGTGTAAGGGAGGGTAGTGTTCACTCCCTCTGACCAGAGGTTACACCACACACCCAAAACTCTCCTATTCCTCCTCCTCCCCATCCTCCTCACCCTCTCCACCTTTATCCCAGCCAGAGATAATTTTCAGGATAGCTGCTAGATTTGACTTTCTTTGTGGATACAGTCTTCACCCTCAGCCTTGTCCACTTCTTCCTAGACCTGAGAAAATTGGGCAACAGTGTCACCTTTATCTTATCTGAAGTTCCATTAGGCGACTTATCTCACAGTCCAAAGGAGGCATATTCAGTGAAAGGTAGGCTTTGTTGGTTGCAGCTTCTTTATACAGTTCTGCCGTAACAGGAAAATATCCTTCATAACAATTTTTAAACCATTAGCCATAACATTTCAGTGTCTCACATTTAGTCCAGTGAAAGGTCCTGCAGGGATGTTGGATGTAAATGATCTTTAGTATCCTTTCCAACGCAGGCCATTTCATTAGTCAGTGCTTCTATGATTTTCAAGCTTCAGGTTCCTGTGGCTCATCTTGAAGTAACTCATCTGGTGGTCCCTCATCTGGGGAGGTCTCCAAGGACCCTCCAAATGCATTTTTTTAGTTAATAGAATTCACTGAACACTGTCAATCAATGTTTCTGAATACTTATGAAGTAAAGCAAAACATTCATTTCAGCTGCACTTGAGTCCCTTTCACACAAGTTCACTTTCTCTAAACATAAAAATGTCAAGTCAATGATTGATTTTTTGTTTGAGAAGAGCAACTGATAATCTATTTAAAACTAGAAAGATAAATATTTACATTTTAGTATTATGCCATGTATTTCTTTATGTTTTCATGTGCATTGATTATAAAATATTTATTTTGCCTCATCTCAGATACATAACAGTAAATTAAACTATTTAAATAAATAATAATTGTTTGTTTATTGGCCTGGGAAATGCAAGTACTTGTTTCTTTGATGTTTGTAATTAAGAAAGGAGCAGGTATTTCCCAGAACTGAAGATGACAAGCACAAATTTCTGACTACAAAGTCTAATTTTGTGATGTTAGTCAAAGATATAAATATGATTATGTTTAATGTGAATTCTCTTGGTCTAATGGGAAATATGTTTTGCAAAGAATTTTTAACATTGACTTAAAAATCCATTGAACTCAGACAAATGAACAAAACTTTGACTTTAATTATCCTCAAACTTTTTACAATCGGTCTCTACTCAGTTATTAAACGTTGTAATATGCCAGTTCTCATTACAGTCTTGAATTTTTCTTTTTTCATCCTAATTCCAAACAGGATATGTTGAAAGGTCATGGAAACCATCTGATCAGCATTACCAAAGGCCAATTTAATTCCTTTTACAGTAAAATGAACTTAGAAGAGGATGATATTTAAAGTAACAGTTTGTGGTTCTGTCCATCCAAAATGAGCATTGACTGCTTTCCAATTCAAAAATACAGACTTCTAACCACAATTTAAAAAATTTAAGAAAACTTTGTATAACAGGTTATATATCGCTTTAAACAAAACACCAGAAAAATAGACAAAGTTACAAAGTTATTGATGAAATTTCTATTTTTGTGTCATGACTCTTTTGAAAATAAGAATAGAAGGGTCAGAAAGTTTATTTTGGTTCATAAATCTTTTAGAATGATTTGACATTGGAATGTCAAAGGCAAGGGGTCCATTCATGACATTACTATAGACCTAATACTGGTTTTGCTGAAATAGAACTATTTATATATTTTTGTTTTCTTTGCTTCTAATATGTGCTCTACCTGGACAATGAAATGCAGATTAACAAATTGGAGCTGCTGATGGGTATTTTATTGCCTTGTGCCTTGTCCATGCCTTCAGAACAAAATTTTAAATTAACTTTAAAAAATAATAAAATAGAATATCCTGAATTGGAAGAAATCCACAAGGATGATCCATGGTGTTCCCTCAGGTCCTATCACCGGTCACCACAGAGAAGAGATCAGTGCCTGCCCCTCCTGCTCCCCTCACAGGGAAGTTGTAACTGCAGTGAGGTCTCCCCTCAGCCTCCTCCAGCATGAACAGACCCGGTGCCCTCAGCTGCTCCTTGTATGGTCTCCCCTCTAGGCCCTTCACCAACTTCCTGGCCTTTCTTGGATGCTTTCCAATAGTTCTATATCCTTCTTATGTTAGAGTACCCAAAACTGCACTTAAACTGACAGAAACTTGGACATTATGGGCCCACAGTAAAAATTACTCTGTACAGAAATAAAGTGTTTCTGAAGTTCCAGACTCTTCATAGCCTATGCCATGCATCTGTTTAAAGGATATTAAAGATTCAGCAGTCTTTTTTTTCTACAACAGATCAAAAACAAATACCTCCATAGGTTTCCATGCAGATAGTGAAAATGTTAAAATATCCATTTTGACAATGGTCAATAAAAATATGTTTTCTTCTTAAAAATTAAAATAAACACACAAAAAAATCCCTAACATCCACATTTCATGTATTATAAAAATATTTAAAACAGGACAGTAAGCAATAAAAACTGCCAGATCATGTTATCAGAAATAATTTGCATATTTTTTTCCAGAATAATTTTTTCCAGAGTAATTTTTTCCAGAAAGTTCCTTTAGAGAAGAATTTGTCAAATTCTGATATTATTTTTCATTACAGTAGGAAAATAATCTTGGAGTTCTTGGGCATGACATTTTCATTTTCCATGAGGATGCAAAGAATACTGCAATAAGGAAAAGTTAAAAAAAAATGAAAATCTGCAGATGGCTTCATTAACTAGAGTTCACATAGCATTTATTTCAAACACATATTGAATTTAACTAAATTCCAATGTGTGTTTTCAAATCCGGTGTTACCTTTTTCAGGAACACTATCAGCAGAAGTTTCTTTCAGTCGAAATTCTAAAATTTAAGTTGTAATATTTCAACATTAATTTAGCGTGATTGCATACAAAGGCCTGGATTGTTGCATTGAACTAAATGTTTACATTGAACTGAGTAATTTTGAAATACACAAAGGACCATGAAGGCACAGAAAATTACTTTTTTCCATCTCAAACACCTTTTTTAACTGCTTGAAGTGACGATAGGGTTAATTGTCACCAGATGTCTTGTAGTACCTGAAAATCCTCCTCTTTATGTCTTAGTGTTTCTATTTTAAAGTTCTCTGTTCCCTCCGTCTGATTTATCTCCCATTATATACTGTTTCCTAAATATGTCACCAATATCATCTGCTCTATCATAGTTATACCAGCATATCTTCTCACATTCGTTCATATATAGATTTTCTGAGTACTGTGTTTACAGAAAAGGAGAAGCGGTACTAAGTACAGTAAGACATTTATTAAATTCTCAGTATAACACAAGATATTATAAGAAAAAGTACAGTGATTTTCAATCTCTGTAATATTTCTCTTTTATGCCATAGGCTTGCACAAGTAATTATATACTTGAATAAGAGTTAGACAATGCAGAAATGTTTGTTCTATTTCTGGTTTTATTCTTATATTATGAGTACAGTTACAAAGGTACTGAGCAGCATCTATATGCTGATGACAGGCAGAAAACAAAAAGTAATATCTTAAGCTGTCATAATTTGGAATAATATGTCGTTGCAAGAAGGTGTGATACAGAATCCAATACTCTGAAAGCATATAAAGGGATCATTTTTGGTTAGCTTTTTCCCCCAGTTTTCTGTTTAATTTGGCTGAATGGCAGTGTTCTGGTGTTCTGTTTCATTAATGTTGCCATCAATATCCAGATGACTTTCTCAAGAAGAATAATTCTCAGTGCTACCTTTTAAATCAATACAGGACTTCTGGAATGTGCTTGAATGGTGTGTATGTCATCAGCAATAGATGCTTTGGATTTCTATATCTTTAAGCATGAGAATCAGAATTGTACTAAAAATGACATAGTGATTTATTCATGTTGCTCGATTAACTTTCTCCCATCAAACTTGTGACAACTAGAAGTTTGAGCTTTGGTGGAAAGGATGATGAATCATTATGATGTGGCAGGGATCCAATAAATGTGATACTCTGAGTTTGTATTGATTTTCTTACATTTATTGACTTATGTTGCTCTACTTACTAATTTCTGTACTTTGGTCTGTGTCAGTCTTCACATTTTTATTTCTTCACATGTTCTTATTCTGCCTAGAAAAAAATTTTGTGAACTGTCATCTTTATAAAATGAAGTAGCATTTGGATTCCTGAGGTAATTAGGGTTCTTAGTCTTTTGTTGGTTCTTGTCACATGTCTTATTACTTAAACCTTGCTTGTATTTTTTTTTGTAAGGCTCACAGTCAGAAAGCGTGATATTTGGCAACAAATACCATGTCCTTGTTTCATGGCAGACAGTAGTAATAATCTGGCCAGCACAATCAAGAAACTGTGGTATTTTAAATGCAGGTATTTTATGCATTCAGATCTAGAATTATTATTATTATTATTATTATCATTTTAAAGATTAATCTTAGTCATTGCTAAAAGTCATGTGAATCTTCGTACTAAAAATTTCTCTGTGTGGTGGTCAGACTTCTGCTCCAGAATTATGTAAAGGAAAAGATAAAACAACTTGTCATTTTGATTTTTTTTTAATCATTATTTAGCTTTTTTTTCCCTAATGCATATATTTTACAGAACCTTTTTGCCTGAAAAAGTACATCTAGTACACAATGTCCATACTGTATGTAAAAAACAATAAGAGGATATAAGTGAAATATTACCTTGAAATAACTTGTTGATCTATTGCTGGGGTTTGTTTATTTGTTTGTTTATTTTTCTGCAGCAAAATTTCTTGTAATATTATTGTTATAAGTATAGAGCTAGCAAATTCTATATTTATGAAACCTGGTTAACATCTGAAGTAAACTAGTCTTACCTTACTATACAGTCAACATGTAAATGCATTTCTGGTGAGAACTCAAATTTTAGATTTATGCAGACAAAGTGTATAGGTAGGAGTGTCTGTATGTGTCATAGTTATCTGGGCTTCTCTTACTGTCCATGAATCTCAGGGGAGATGCCTACATGTAAGTGTTCGGTATCATTATGAATGTCCTTTTTTAGTCAAAGACATACACATGGGCTCGTGTGATACGAGGGAAGACCTGTGCCATCCCAAGGCCACAGCTGGAGACTAAGCACCATATCTAATGCCATCTTAAATGTCACTAGGCCCCCAAGGGTGAGTGGCTGAAGACAGCACAGGAGCCTTAGTCACAATCTGCAAGTCAACAAACCTGGAGATTTATTCTCCTGTGTAGCCCGTAGATGCTTGATTCAATTGCTCACACAGTGGTGTCTAATGCCATTTGAGCTGCCCCAGACTGCCTAGGGTAGCACATAGGACAGTCAGATATGTGCACAAGACCTGTGAGAGACTCATGACATTCTAAGGCTCTTCCAAAGGCCAGGCAACATGCCGAAGGAATTAAAAATGTTCCTGTCACCCATACATGGCAAAAGAATCCCTGTCTAGTTTAAGGGCAGCTGAAATACTGTCTGCATTCCCCTAAATTTATTGACCAGGTGTCTTCTGACTACTCCAGTATCTTAGAAACCTATGCATCTGTAAACTCTTACACAGAATTAAAACCTGTTTTATGCACGTATTCATCTTTCAGATGTCATCCTGCTACGATTTTAACCTTCTTAGGTTTTTTTAATAGTCTAGATAAATATTAAATTCTTGAAAAAATAGGAAAAAAATGTTGACCGAAAGAGAAAATTCCTGTTATCTCAGTTCTGAAGAAAATACTTGTGTGTTCTTTCACATCTTATTTGACATCAGAGAGTCCTCCATGTAAAACAGAAATCTACAGGAAATTGAATTTCCTGGTGCTGCTACTCATGGTTCTATTTATTTTCTATATGGTTCTGGAAACACTAGACAACAATTAATTCTGTGTTACTACTGTGTCTGTTTTGCCATCACTTCTTTCATGTAACTTTCCTGCCACAATATATAATGAATGGCCTCCTCAGGGCTTGCTGCCTTATTTGCAAAATATTTTCAGCTGTGGAAACTTCTTTGGATTTCTATGGTTTCCATGCTAGCAATCTTACTTTAAATGGTACAGCATGAAGAATGTAGTGTAGAATGAAGAATTAAAACAGTGATGGATTAATACTCCTTGTGTTTCTTGAGGTGTCCATTTGATATGATACAATAATTTCTGCACAACTTTGAAAATACCTAGGTGTATGTATTATTGAGCCCCAAAGCTAAATTATTTAAACTGATTTTGCTGTATGAAAAATGTTCAAGGTTTGGTTTATTTATTGTCTTATTTTCTTTTCAGATTACAAACCTTCAGCTAACTGATTTAGTCATTTCACAGAGAATCAGTTTGAGGATATTGAAAATCCTAATCAACCCACTAAAACACTAAGGTTCTTGAATTATGTTGGACATGAATGCATCTAAATATTCTAAAACATGTATTGCCAGAGAGAATTTGTTTTCCGAGGTCTGGTTACAGTATATATTAGAATGATTCTCGTTAGTGCTGCTAAAAAGGGTCAGTTATCTATTCCTATCATGGTGCCAGTTTTTCTTTAGTTTATGACCCAGCTTATTTCCCCTGATTTCTTAGTGTCAGCTGCCTTCAAAAGTACATGTTAATCAGTGAAATAATTCCATAGGCAAAGAATACTAAAAAACCTTTTTGAATGGTTTAGAACATCTATAAGAAAAGGACTATTTTCAAATTTGAATAAATTCTTCTGAACTTCTGATTTTTACAGGAGAAAATAATTAAGACAGCTGTTATTTACTGAGAAAAAAATAACTCCTGGGCATACCAAGCAGATACCTTTATGATGCTTTAACTTCTGCTTTAATGGCTATAATAAATCAGAATGGGACTGAAATAATTCCATTGACATTTGATTATTCGAATATCACTGACTTATTCTAAATCTCAATGGAAAAAGTAGGTTTTCACTTTAAATTGCCATTACACAACTAGATGTACAAGAAGTAATTACACTGCCTTCTCAATTTTTCAGACAGGAAGGGAACACCATATTGACTTTTTGTTGAAGGGGGGCCATTATGTTAAGAGCAAGAGAAAATATTTTTTGAATTGACATGTGAGCATTATCACTTCAAAAGCTTTATTTTGAGAAAGGGTTTTTATGAGACTGTGTGCTTCATGCTTTGGTATCATTAAGATATAAAAAATGGAATAATAAATGTTACTGTGGAAAGTAAGATTGAGCATGATTTAGAGCGAAACAAAGAAAACTAGTCAGCTCAAACTCTTCACTTATTTTATATATGATGCTTTCTTGCCCAAAACATACCTGTGTTCTTGGTGAGTGATTATTACAATAAAAAACAATTCTGAGGTAGTTCAATGTATTATTCAAGATGGGAAGTGGAAGGGTGGGAGTGTCATTTTTTTAGTATTTTTCCACAAGTCCTTTCTGTCAATTGGAAATAAAAGAAAAAATATATGCCTTTTTTTGAGATAGGCCATACACTATTCTCAGCTCATTATAGTGTTCATCCTCCTCATTTTTGCAGCAGAGATGTCAGACTGTGCAGATATTTTTACCTCAGCAAATGTTTTTGGCTCTCTAGAAGAAAAGCATTGGGGCTGGCAGCTTTGGTGTTGTCACTTGTATTGTCATGTAGATATGCTTCTGATTAGTTCCTCTTGCTCCCATATTCAATTTATTGTCATTTTTTCTTTTTGATATAATTTTTGTTTTGCTATGACTTGTGCTCCTCCATTTTATGTTGGGGGCTTCCTTGCAACTAGCCTCTCACAAAATCTCTTTGTGAGATGTTTTAATAGCCTCTAAGCAGCAAAACATGAGTGAAAAGACCATTTTCTCACCCAGTTTTCTTGGAAGTTTTCCATTGTACAGTTAAATGCCTGTATAGAATGTACTGTGCAACAAAATTGCATTTTGTTGTGAGCAGAGATTTAATTTTTTAAAATATGTATTGCATTAACATACACATTTTGCAACCAGATAAATAATTTGATGTGATTCTGAAGTCCTCTGAACTTAAAAAGAATTATTTGGGATGAACATTTGCATGGAAACTCTTAGGTAATACTACAAGACGTAAATAATGTAAGTTTTCTAGTACGGCTGTTAAGGGAAACTGTAGATACCTATGTAGCAGAGACATGACAGAAAGGAGAAACTGAAGGGAAATATGAAAAATTGTAACTCTTTTCTTACCTTCTCTCACTTGCTTTAGTCATCTTCATGATCTTCTCCAGGCTTTATTCTTAAAGCTGTAAATTTATTGCTTTTTGCTTTAAGAAATATATCTAATTGCCTCTTATGTGAGACTGTGGATCCACAAGATTGTTATTTACAGTTACTGTTATTTACAGTTACAGGAGGTAAATTGAATAGAGGAGCAGAATGACAAAAGAAAATCTAAATAGGTGGCTTCGCTATCCTTTCTATGTCTTCCTTCTTTCAGGAAATCTCATCTAACAGTTGAAGTTGTGATGTCAGAATATTTCAGAAGATGAAAAAAGCATGTTGAAAGGGTGAAGATTATTGAAGAAATTACACAAAGTATTTTAATAAAGACGGGAGGCAGAACAGATTTTTGTTCTTCTGCTAAAGCCTCTTCTTCCTGTTTCCTCCAACACACATAAATAAAATTTTACTGAGAATGGCAAACCAGCTAAAGTCAGTGAAAATTCTGTAGTAAATTCTGATATTCTGATATTAATTAGTATTTGGCTAAAGGCAAATGTCTGAGACTACATCTCATGAGAAAGGCAAGTAATTGTAAGGTCTTCCTAGGAGAATAACTGAAGAATCTTAAAGAGGCTTTTAGCCAGCTGATCCACAGGATTAGAGCAAAAGAAAAACAACATAATAAAAAAAAAAAGGCAGAAAGAAAAGTATATAACCTCTTAAAAACTAAGGGAACTAAACTATAACTATAACTGAACTATAATAAAGTATAACAACGATAGCAGATCTAAAAGGCTATGGAGGAATTAACAAAAGATAAGGAGATGTTGACTACAGGTCACATATGGCTTACCCTGGAAAAATCCATCAAAAGATTTT
Source organism: Sterrhoptilus dennistouni (assembly GCA_013397095.1). Lineage (NCBI taxonomy): Eukaryota > Metazoa > Chordata > Aves > Passeriformes > Zosteropidae > Sterrhoptilus > Sterrhoptilus dennistouni. The sequence continues at coordinate 426,790 of VWZU01016192.1, read as the reverse complement.
TTTTTTGTTTACTGTCCTAGTGTAAGTATAAAAATATATATATTCTTGTTACAAAATGGAAGTATTGTCTGGTGCAAAGGAGAGTTTCTAAAAAGGGTTTGGAATCTAATAAGGAAAAGAGAAAGAACAGAGGAAAAACTAGAAAACAATACTCAGCATGACCTCCAAAACTACTGCTATGAGAAAAATCACAGAATCAGAGAATGGAAGGGACCACAGTGGGTCCAATCTTCCTGCTCAAGCAGTGGAATCCTAGAGCACATGGCACAGAATTGTGTTCAAACAGCTCTTCAATAGTTACCCTGAGGGAGACTCAAAAACCTCTCTGGGCAATTTGTGCCATTGCTTAGTCACCCACACAATAAAGTTCTTCCTCCTATTCAGATGGAATTTCCTGTTCATCATTTTCTGCCCATTACTTCTCATCCTACCACTTGGCACCACTGGGAAGAGCCTGGAAACCTCCTCTTAACACCCTCCCTTTAGATACTGATAGACAGTGAAGTGGTCTCCTCTCATTCATCTCTTTCCAAGGCTGAACAGACCCAGCCCCTGCAGTATTTCCTCATAAGAGAGGTGTTCAGAACTGGACACAGTGCTCCCTATGCTACCTCACTTGGGCTGAGTAAACAGGCAGGATTGACTATTTTATGTGTAGATGAGAGAGAAGTGTTTAGAAAGTGAGTTTTTGTCCAGCACTTTTAAAGATCATTTAAAAATTAATAGCAAGAATTTGAAACACTCGTGCTGTCACTAAGCAAGTCAATGAGTGAAAAGCATTACAGATATATTTCAGGGAGTGGAGGGAAAAAAATTAAGGTTGAGAGAATGAAAAGAGTTTGAACATTTTTGTTTATGAACTACCGATTATAAGTATTGTGATTACATTAACAAAAAAAAATATAAAAATTCCTTCAGTCAAAAATCTACACACAACATTTTTATATTGTTTCTTGTATTGTGAAGTGTAATTGCATTTGGGTTTGGTCTACATTTCAGACACTTCAATTAAATTATTCTCCTGAATTTTTCAAAATTACAAAAGCTTTTGTGAGATAAGAAAACAGTTTCTCTCAGGGCATAACTATTTTCATAAGTAGAAAGCACTAAAGCTTTTATTAATGAAACTGAAAAAAGGTAACACAAACCAAGGGGTGGAAACTGAAGCCAGACAAATTCAAATAAATTGAAAACACAATGTTTAACAGTGACAATAGTTAACAGCAGAAGCAGAAGGTTTTTCATCACTGAGCATTTTTAAAAAATACGTATAATTGAGGGCCCAATTCAGGCTGCCTCCTTTAGTTTTCAATTTGGTGAAGGTGTCTGCCTCATGCACCATTTCAGAGTACTTAACTGATTGTTCTCTCTGTGAAGAACATAAGGGCAGAAATATTACAGCTCTAGATATGATTTCATGTAGTTGACACAAGCCTTCATGTGTCATCCTCATGAACCAGTGTGAGATTTAACATGAATATGTAGCATACTGTAGGACTTAGTCAAAGCAGTACTGACATGAAAGGTTCATTTCCCAATACTGAGAGGAACCACTTGGAAGGAATCAACTGAAAACACAGAAGTGTTTGTCAGCATCTTGCCAAACTGCAAGATGTTCCATTCAGTTTGGGTTCAGAAGATCAAAACCTGTACTGAACATGGCCACTTAAATGATCATTATTCAGCTGTGAGGAGCACTGCTGTGTATATGAGCCCACTATTCCAACAAGAGGAGCAATACCCCAGAATGTGAGAAGCTTGTGCTGAGCAAGTGTTCTGCTCACTCGTTTGGTTGTTGTTGTTTGGTTTTTTTAAGTACAAATATCTCATATGATAAGCATAAATATCTCTGGTAAACTGAGATCAGAACTAGATACAGTTCTCTGAGTGTTTTCAGTATGAAAATGGTGGTGCTTCCTCCTGGCCTTCTGCCTAAATACATTTCCCTCCTGCCTGGAGTATCTAGTAGGCCACCTACTGAACAACTTTTAAGTTTGACTCTGTTTTAATGTGATTTTCTCTTGAGGCTTCTGTATTGCTTTAGAATTTATTCCCTGACCATATCACACCTCCGTGTAGCTGAGGCCAAGTCAGCCTTCTTCATCCCTTAAACTACCTGAGCATTGCACTCCAGATCGTTGTCAGCTAAGTATAGGAAGCAAGTATAGGAAGCCCCAGTAAAAAAAGCGATGGTGAAATATTGTTTTCTTTTTAAGATAGATAATTGCTGTTTAAAACCCACAACAAATCTGTGTTGAAAAGCAGAGGTGTTTCGATTACTGATGTAAGCCCCTTTAGCACCCAAAAGCTCAAAAATTATTCAAATCTATGAAGTAAAAACTAACAATTTTTAACAGAAAGGATGGCTCAGAGGCCCAGACTTGACCTGCATTGTGAATGCCTTTAATTTTTTCAAGATAAACTTGTTTTTGTTCTACCTAATGAACATAAGATTATTGTAGGATGGTAGCACCCGAAGGCCTCAGTGGGGATAGTGCTGCATGCTGTACAAACACAGATAAATAGCTCACTCAGCACAGTTTACGATCTGAAAGGCAATGAGTTTGAGGGGTGGAAGTGGAGATACAGCTTCTGAGCAAATGAAAACAATGACTATTAACAAAGCTTTGGTGACTGAGTGCTTTCCTGTCCATTTCTGTCTTCTCATAGGAGTAGAGGTCAAATGCAGGAAATGAAGGGACTATGGAATTTAATTTAAAAAAAAAAAAAAGAGAGAACAAACATGAAATGAGAGGAGATCACAGCTTGCTGTCTCTGGTTCTGCTCTACCTGCAGGAGCAGGCAGGCATGATATTAGAGGGAGTTTAAAAAAATTATTAAAAAATTTATCAATTTGGTTTTTAGATGAGATGGTTTTTCTTTGAAATTGTGGAGAAAATATTGAAACAGGTTATCCCGAGCCTCCAAGCCTTTATGTAGATACTTCATTGAACATATAACTTAGTAAAACAATGGCTAAAAAACTGTGTCTAACCAAACACTTGTACTGTAGATATGAATTTGCCATACAGCTAAATAATGGACTTCTTCTCTTGAAATATTTATATACTCTAACCCAATCTATAGAAACAATAAAAAAATAACAATTAGAACAGATGTATTGTTTAATAGGTTTGAAAACACAGAAACTATGAGCTTAAAAACACTGAGCAAGGGGAAAACCTTCTAGAGTTAATTTAGAAACCTGTGGATGCCAGGAGAGATTGCCATCTCTTCTGTGTTACCATCTGGGGCCTATTATAAGTTCCTTAAAGTCTCCCCTTTTGTTAAATTTCAGATGTAGATTTAAATTTGTAAAACAAATGCATCAGAAATGGGAGGGCATGATGCACTGTAACCCACCTGAAGAGAAGAAAAAGCTTGTTAGAGGCTGCCAGAAAAAAAAGCTTGAACACCACTCCCTGTCAGCATTTAGGTGCCTCAGTCTATTCAAGGGACAAAAATTATCTTGTCCTTGGCAAAGGTCTATAATCACTTAATTGGAGTTTATAATTTTTCAAAAACTTTTTACGCCCATCTTTTTAACATGATATTGGCCACCGTACCCTGTTTTCCTGGTGGTCAGTTGGCCTCTTTAGGATGCAGGGCACAAGAGCTTAAGCCTCTCTTGAGTCTGAAGGGATTCAAACCCCACACCCTTTTTTCTCTAATGAAAATACTGTAAATTGCCATAAAATTGGTTAGACTGGTGTGATAAAGAGGAAATCTCAATACTTACTGCCAAACATTTTTTTCCCATGCAGAAAATACAAGGAAAATGTCATTGTTTAGTGGGACTGAAACTAGCACCTTTTCAGGTGTCAACATGTCATGTGTCATTTCAATATACAATGAAAAAATGGATGATGCGTGTATCTGTCTCATACCCTAAAACAAATTATGAGCACATGATTAATTATACTAAATATCAATAATAGAATATTAGCTATCTTGCCTCAGGTTCTGAATTTATTTTTTAATAAAAAATATGCAGTATGTCAATATCTGAAGTGTAAGCAGTTGCTCAATCACTCTTGCAGAGTTGGAGTACACTGAGTACATAATCAATTTACTAAAGAAACCCCTTCAAAAATATTATATTTGGGCCTGAGGTAACATGTATCAGTATATTTTTTCTTTTTCAATACATGAATAATGGTAGTAGAGGAATGAATTAGCAGGTCAAACCTATACTAAAATCATCTTTAAAAGTGATTGATGTACAGAACAAATAAACAAAGGAAGAATTCTATTTTCTTTTGTAAACTTTCCTGTGAAAATATATAGCATGTTCTTACACTTTTGAAACCTTTGTTATAAGTAAATATCTAAGCTATTTCCTTCTAATCTTCCTCTCTCCATAGTTACCACAGACAGCTAACTACGGGTAGCTTAACCATTAAAAATTATGCTACAGATACAGGGAATGAGGGTTAGAGACAATAAATAAAGTTAAGGGACTTGAACATATATCATGTTAAGTGCTGGAAACTCTGAAAGTTAGGCATCCAGCCTAGAAAGTGAAATCCATAAACCTGAATTAAGAGCCTAAGGGACATGTTCATTGATGCTTTCCTCTGGCGGTAAAACCTGTAAGAACTTTCTGCTCCCTCCTCCCTCCCATTTATTTATTTTTAGCCTACACAGCAGTATGCAGTTTTCTCAGTCGGTTCTGATGCAGCTGTGTGCAGAGAGCATTCTGAATGGGTTCACTGGATTAAAAAAAAAAGAGCTTTACAACAACAGCAACTGTAAAGCGGATTTTTTTTTAAACCTCATCCAGGTCACTTCAGTGATCCCATTTATATTACAGCCCCACAAACTCTACCTCATCTGACATGACAGTGAACTATGTTGTCAGAATGCATGGTATTTTTACTTTCTGACCTGCTAGACAAAATATGTTCCTTAACCCACACCTGAGAATATGATTCAAAAGAGGCAGATCTATGAAGGTGTAGTCTGGTAGTCATCTGTGTTATGGCATTTCATAATAATTTCATACTACATCTATTGCTGGATCACAAAGCACTGCAGATCATCTTGGAGCACAGAAATGTATTTCTGTTCAAGTAATCAGAGCGGATGATGGGAATTTTATGCTGACTTCATACTTTTAACCAAGGTTTATGCTTGCTGTAAGATGGTAGTTGACACCTGAAATGGCATAAAAATATAGTGGTACAGACAGGTGATATTTTATCCAGCATAAGGCCAGAAAATAAAAAAGTTCTTCCTTCAAAGGCTTGTAAACTGTCTTGACAAAATGGTCATGTGGCCAAAGTATTTTGATCCAGTAGTAGGCACTCTAAAACCCCATTTATTATCTCATCAAAACATAGCATGTAATGGCTTGAGCCAGCATTTGGCTCAGCCAGTCCAAGGAGTTAAATAGGGGTCTGGGGACCTTTTCACACATAGCAAGCTAAGTCTGCCCTTTGACTGTGAAGAACTTTCTCACTATTTTCTTTATAAAAATATTCATTGACTTTATGCTTTTTCTCTGTGCATGTTAGCCTAGCTATGAAATTATTTGATTAGCAACTTGAAACTAAGTGCTCCAGTCTGTGCTGACACTAAACTACTGAAACGCTTCAGCTGCATGTTTACCTGTGGCCTTAACCCAGAGGCTGCTGAAGATTCTGAGTGGGACAAATGGGTTACCAGAAATGCTTCATTCAGCCAGAGAGAAAAGAAGATGAGCATCCCATAGCCTAAAAATTAAAAAGCTTTTAGGGGGCACTTGGGAGTCCTTGTCCTTGCTCCTAGCAGACTTTGTGACTTTTAATCCAGTGATTTTTTAGGAGCATTCAAAGTCTTTGAATTCCCATCTTTCCTTTTCTGCAGCATGTGAACTGTCTGAACTGTGTATGTTGATATTCTCTCTGCAGGAACTCATACTGTGCCAGTTTACTCCAGAAAAAAAAGAAAACAAACCTAAACTCCTCCCCACCCCCAAGCAAACAAACAAAGAAACAAATGGCATGAAAATTAAACTAAATTAAACTAAACAAACAAACAAAAAATGACAATGTAACACCTATAAAAAAATATTATTATTGACATGCTTCCACCATGTCCAGTGATTTACTACAGGGTAAACAGAAACAAAAAGTGATCTTTTCTTAATACAGAGAAATTTCTTTTCCCAAATTTTATTCATCAAACCAGAGGTAACTTCTTCTAGACCTCATTAGTGCCCTTCATGTCTTGGACAGGGATGATCAGCAGAAATGCATAGTGCTTACTTCTCATACAGTTGATGCAAAGGTAAACCCTTTATTCAAAAGGTGATTTTTGACTGTCTGGAGTCAGTATCTTAGTCCACCGAGGCATTTGTAATATGAAACAAAAGGCCTTTATTGACTGGATAATAAAAATTTTGTTCTACCTAAAGTATTTATGTGGTCTCCACTACCACAGTACATGGGTCTCCCTCAACCTCAGTAAATGTTTACCTACCCAGTTTCTGGGGAAATGAAGTACAATTAGCCCAGTTTACGGCTGGGGAATGCATATTCATCTCTGTTCCTGTGACACTGAAATCTACAACCTTGAGTCAAGTACCTAAGCTCCCTGCTGTGATAATTAAGTACTCAAGAATAAAATTACACATTAATTTTGCACCTTGGACAGTAAACAGGAAGATATGCAGGAGTAGAATGGGTCAGACAGGCAATAAATATTTGTCTTTATCATTAATATGAATCCCAATGGCATGATGTTCCTAACAAATTCATTTATGATCAAAGAAAATGGTAGAAACTAGAAAGGAAACTAGTTTGTTTACTTGTTTGTTTTTCTGTATAATAAGCAGGGGGTTAATCAGCATCTAGGAATGTGTGTGGAACATGGTAATTGCCCATGTTACTATCCTATGTTTGTTCTAAATTCGCTTGCTAAATTACTTAATCCTCTCAACTAAACAAGAGAGTATGGAAACGGTTGTGAGTTGCAAGACATATCAATTTAGGGCTATACTGTTCCTAAACACTAGACCCTCTTGTCTAGGGCACAGAGTGTGAAATATTTCTGGGCAAAAGTAGATTCCTGTATTTTAGGTAGTCATCTTCTACACTCACTTCTATTTTCAGTGAGTGAGAAGAAATTGGTACTTTCAAAAATTTTTCATTTTATAATTACCCCACAGATATAAAGTGCCTCAGGTTGTTTAGCTATTTACCGAGTCAAAGGTGATCAGATCAAATGTAGGTGTAATGACTGCAGACATTTAAACTTAGCTGATGTGAATCACACACAAAATTAATTGAAAAATAACCATATCTTTTATAATTTCTAATATAAATGATACTATGTTCACCTGACAGGCTCTTAAAAGATTGGCTATTTATTTAGACTATGAGGCAGAAAAATTAGTAAGGAAAACACAGAAGCACCAGAGAGAAGATGGTATTGGAAAAATCTAATACCTGGAATTACTTTTCACAGGTGAAAAAAATGAAGGCATTACTAAATACCGAATCAGCAAAAAATATTTACTTTGGGACATTTTCATTAATTTCTAATCATGATGTTGATACAATTAATGAATCAGTCAGCACTGCTGATGTTGATAAATTGCTTCCTTGGCCAAAATTCATCCTTGTAAGTGCCTATGGGTTGCTGACTGGGCAAGATCCCACTGTAGAGTAAGACTTGACAACTTTTTTAGAAAAGTTCCAAGGAAGTTTTGGTGCCTGAGGAATATGAACATATGTAATTTTTTTGTCTCTCACAAAAATGTTTTCACAAAACTGGGAAAAAAGTCCCCAAGCAGGAATTTGATTACATAGTCACGGATTTACATTAGCAATCTGAAAAAAACTTAAGACTTGAAGACTCACCAGGGAGTTCACCTAGATAGTTTCCAGAATCTGAGCATTTCCTGTCACTTAGATTTCATAGAGTAGAGCCACCTCCTATAAGTTGCTTTTAACATTTCTTTCATGTGAAAACCAAACAACATTTACTATAGAAGTAGAGTGGTAGGTGGAGCTGACATTTTCCCCACATAGCAGCTGAAAAATCAGACCATGAAAATACATGAACTTAATAACTGTCTTTTCTTACTGGATTCAATCCCAAAAACTCTTTGACTGGTGTACTTCTTTGAACTTCCTTTGGAACAGGTCTAAACCAATTGCAAGGAGGGGCTTAATTTTTGGTAGTGACTTTAAGGGTAGCTTATCCATTTTATCTTAGAACTTCTTTTTTTTTTTCTTTTTTTTTTACTGTTGACTTTATAGTACTACTACCTTAGAATAAGACATTTGGAGATGTGGAACATGAAGGTTTGAACTCCTATCCACAGATATAAATTTATCTTGTGTTCCTTATCTGATCACAGGGCCAGAGCGAAAAAGGAAATCTGTATATCTTTCCTTTGAAAAGACAGGTTTAAACTTCAATCACAAGGAAAAATATTTGCTTATTCTTCAAGAAAGAAAGAGAAATGCTTAGTTCAAAAGAGTCTGGCAGAACTTACTTTTGATGCAGTCAAATTGCTCTCTAATGTCCAGGCAAAGGTATTTATATATGTAGAAACTATTTCTGGAACCTAAGAAACTTCAATGTGAATCTATAACAACTTATGCACCTACCTTATTTCTAGCTATCTACAAAAATAACCTTAATATACTTTGAAATGCTTTGGCATCTTAAAATCAGTAAACTGAAACCTGTGAGTGTATGTGGTTGCCTGTTGTTTCACTGCATGTCTGAGTATTTATTGCTGCTCTCTTCCCCTAGCTTCCACCCTTCTCCTGGGCCAGTTTGCTTGGGCATCTTTAGACAGGTATAAGCACACTCTTCAAGTAGGATATATACAGTCCGTGATTATAAAACAACTGGAGCTGTTGGTAAATACACATAAATAGAAACAGGATCTAATAAGCTGTGGTGCCTCACTCTGGCACAATGCTCGGTCAGCTTTCACCTGCTGGACAGGCATAAGTGAGCAGGGAAGAGGCCACAGCTCCTAGGGGTATGGAGCTGTCACGTTTCTCCTGTTCAGTGTTTGAACCTCAACCCAGTAATTCCTGACCACCTGACCCGGTGGGCCATTCCAGACTCTGCTAGTGAATGGTGAAAAACACCTAAGGCTAGGGACTAGCAGGCAAAATCCACAAGTTTTACTTGTTAACTGCACATAAATCTTAAACAAAATACTATTTAACAGCACAGCTCATCATATAGGAGAGTTAGTATGTCCAGAGCTTGGAAGTGGCTCCTTGATGAGGCATGGAATGAACAGCAATGAAAACTGGGTATTCAGACTAATTTCAGTGCTAGATGTTGAGGCCAAAAGGAACACAGAGGAAATACCATATTTGATGAGCTACCACTATGACTATTTGCAAATGTGTGATTAATGTAGCTTCTTGCTCCACTGGGAATTTTACTTACGAGCTTTTCTTGAAGAGAAATACTAGTGTAGCAGTGTCATTGCTCAGAAAGGTGAGAGATCATCACCCTGTGTGTCCAGTACAGTTATTGAAGCCGTACGTCATATGTCAGGATACAACAATGAATCTCTCACAGCCTTGCAAGGGATTTGTTAACGGACTGGAACAGCTCCCAGATTAAATGCTCTCAAACTGTATTTGATAACAGAGTGTGAAGTCCTAAGAGGTCCAATAAAATAGTCTTCGCAGTCATTCTCTCCTGTTTACACAAGACTTTTTCTCCTCCAGCATTCACAGTTCACTTCAAACGTGACAGTGGATAGAATGAGGATGGGTGTGCTCCTCATCTCCTCCTGCAAGGAAGGTACAGCTGAAGTATACAAAACTCGCTTTTACCCACCTAATTTGTATGGTACTCCATTAATTTTTCCACAGCACATACACTTCAGTAAGTCACTTAGAACAGTATTTTTCTATCCTCGAAGCTGTTGCATTTATTGGGAAATCATTTCATTCCAGACAGCCACACCAAATGGAAGTAAACTACAAGACATGCTTGCTGCTGTGTCTTTCATCTCAATGTATTGATTTGAAAGCTTGTACTGATTTCTCCCAAATTAACCTTTTATTTTCTTTAGTTATATAAATAAATAATGTGAAGGAAAGCAAGTGAAACTGAAGAGAGAAAAATCAACAGCACAGCTATGAGATCCCGAGCAAATCACTCGGAGCTTTCTTCGAGGAAAAACACTTCTCTCATCCCATTTTCCTGTTAGATGTGTTAGTTTTACTGATTCCAATAATATTAACCTGATCAAAATTTAACAGATAGAGAAACCATATACATAATGCATAAGATAAAAATACATGCACTACTCTCTGCTGGAAATCTCTTTTTTTTATATTATTCTTTGATATTCCTTAAGATGATCATTTCAAATGGGAAACAGATAAAGAATTTATGATCAAAACTCTAAACCTTGCCTCATGTCTCTTCTGATTTACCCTTGAAGAACTGATTAGCAAATTTTCTCTTGAAATAGTCACTGAATTGTAAACAATCTACTCAGTATTTTGTCCAGGTGATGCTGCAGATTCTGGCTAGGAAAGAAATGAAGATTAAAGTCAGGAATGTTCTATGTCGTGCCTACTAGACAAAAAAAAAAGTCACTCTGGAAAAAGTAGTCTAACCTCTTATATTTAACTCAGTGGTGGATCCAAAGATTCTGCCATTTCTTATAGAACTCCAAGATCCATTATCTTGCCTTTTCCCATAAAAGAGCCACAGTGTCAGCTGTCAGCATCCTTTTTCTCTTTCTTTGAAGTGAGTTTTGTTACTGCAGGGCAGTGTGGTGCCTGACCTGAGATGGCCTGTGTTGCCCTATGAAAACATAGGCTTAGTAGAGAAGTGGGTAGGCAGTTTAATAGCTGCCAGTGTATCAGCAGAAGACACTGGACTGTTTGAAAGGCAAGCTCCCTCCCACACCATCCAACCTTGTTTTTCTTCACAAAGGCATGGAGAAAAGCTGCAACCTGAGAGGGCAGACAGGAGAACATTTGAAAGCTTGAAGTACTTAGTGACAATTTTAAGAGGGAGCAAGAGTTCAAGAAGAAAGTGGAGGGGAAAGAAAAAAAAAAAAAAGCTTTACTTAACAGGCCAAGAATCTCTCACTTTTTATTCTTTTTCTTCTCCAAATTGCCTTTTTCTTTACTATTTGTTTGTATCATCTCTCTTGTTTTGTCTTGATAATTATTCCCCTATAGAATTCTCACCACTCTGCAGAATAGGTTTGGATACATACTGTGTGCCTTTGGCTAATGTTCTGAAAACTCTTCTGCTTCTCGCTCCACTACAGGGTTTATAATCCCCATTTCCATTCTCATTTCTGGGGTCATTTCCAGATTTGCAACCACATTTCTGTGTACACGGCTATACTAATTAGCCTAAGAGGGATCATGACTCCTGGAGTTTGAGAACCCCTGTTCTAGGAAATACTAGAACTTAGAGGATAAATAACAATGAGTTGGGGAAAAAAGCAATGATAAAAAATATAATGGAGAAAAGCAAGGTCATATCAGAACAAAGAGAAGAAAACTATCAAGGAACAGGAAAAGAAGATGAACACAGAAGAAAAACGAGACAGAAATTATATGGAGGAAGCTACATAACATTTTTAAGACAGTGCTTTGAAAATGTGTCTTATAGTGTAAAACCTTTCTTATTAGCTTCCAAAACAAAGAATTGCATATTCCGATAATTATTATGAAACTTCTTTCATACTATTTACATAGTACTAAACTGTTAATTGTTGCTCTGGAAATTGCTTTATTGCATAAATAGAATGTCTGTAATCCATTTATCACATCATTTTTAATAAAAAAATATTTTTCATTGTGTTCATCTTTTATTAATTGACACATATTTTATAACCACGATTTTGGTATGTTGCTGAATTTGACCAATGTCAAAAATCCCCTCCGAATGTGAGCTCCTACCAAATGTGTCCAAATCCTCAATCACCCTAAATACTGTTAAATAACAACTATAACTGAAAAAAAGAAATTTTTTCAGGTTTCACAAGTTTTATTTGTTAGTATGCAAAAATATCAAAGATGCTTCAGAAAAAAAAGAAGTCAATACATTAATTATTTCCACTATGTAAATGGCTTCTTAGCAACACACATACTAATTAAAACTGGTTTATAGTGGCTGTATAGAGGAAAGTAATAATAAGTAATAATAATATTAAAATGTTGCTTACTCTGGTGACATAGTCAAAAATAACTGAAAGAGAGCTTTACAATATTGCCTATGCAATCACTTCCTGAAAGGGAAATTTTATTTTAATTTTCTAAGGTATCCTGAAAGAAATAATTTCGCAGAATCCTAATCTTCACCCTGTAGAATTCTGTGCTGATTTCTTTGTCTCCTTCACATGTATTTCAAGCTGGGTCTTATATTAACTTTCTCTGAGAACCTGAATATTCCAGAACCATGAAAAAGACAAAACAGATCTCATCAACCATGTTTAGTAGAATTTGTAAATGAACTGGGGGGACTGTTCTCCTGGCAGTACTAAATAATCCCCCAACAGTGCATGTTGCTGAGATTTTAAACCTCTGCTTTTTGCAAAAGAACAGCTAGCTAAGGCATAATAAGGAAATGCTAACTGAAGGAAACCTTGCTCCATCTTCCAAAGTTGGTCTGTGTGATCACACTTAAGTAGCCCTATGCTTATTTAAGCAAGGTACAAGCAAAACAGCAAGGGAGCAGAAGCTGATACTATGAATAAATCCATCATTCCTACAAACAGCTAAAAGCAAGTGGTTTTCCATCCTCTGCTAATTTTATCAACCACTACCAGCCAGCTCATGAGTCAGGTCCAATCCTGTATTTAAGTCTTGAAAGGAAAGTCTGCCTGCCCCTGTTGTGCACTGACCTGCTGAGTTGCATCCTAAATTCTAAGACTATTAGAATGGAAGCAAAAGGCTGAGATAACACACAAAGATAATGGATTTTGTTTATGCTGAGAAAAGTTGGTTCTATTACACATGCTGCTTCAGTTAGCACAGCAATTGAGATCATGGTAAAAGTTCTGTAAAATCTACAAATAAGACTTCTCAGATTAAGAGATGAAAATGTCTTGGCCAAGCCAAAGATGATAATTAACAATTCTATTCAAAGTATTGCAATAGGCATTCTTTACAACAATATTGCAGGTCTCTCCACCTTCAGGCATTCTTATAGTAAGCAATTAATTCTCCTGTCAATCCTTTGAACTAGGTGAATATCTCCATGCTTCATATAGGGAAAGCTGTGGACAGAAAATTAGAGTTTGTTTAGCTAGACACAAGAGACTGAGATTTTTAGTTAAAAAACTTTCTGGCCCCCTAATATCAGAAGAGAAAATTTTGTTCAACTACATCTATCTTTCATTGCAAGTCATATGATTAAGCTCTGACTCTCACAAAGCTAAGATACTGAAAATGGTATTATTCACAATACCAATGGGCACAACTTAACTGCAGGGTAATCATTTACATTTGATATAAAATAACCTTCTGAAATAGTTCTAATAATTTCATTGATTTTGTATACCTTATATCAGATCTTAGTAGTAAAAATAAGAATTAATTTCTGCTATTTTACCCTTTCATTTTTAGACCATTTAAGCCACAAATTTAGTAATGTATTTTTATAAATAATGTGAGTATAACTATAAATATAAATATATATATATAAAACCATAATCATAAAATACGTACTATAAATGTATACACACATACATAATCTCAATATAAAACAAACCAATTCAGACCTAAAAGCTGTTTATTTGCATGCCTATCATTCACTAGGAAATTTTCCAGAAAAGCTTGGAAATGGTGACTTATGCAAGGGTATGGAGTATGCAGTATGAAATCAAAAATTACACTTAATTTCTATTGCACACTGTGTACCTCCATACTTACAAAAGGCTACTGTGTTTTGAAGCCAAGCATATACAAAGCCAACTTTTTAATTCCAGGTTAAGCACTGCTGATTTGAAACTAATCATAGAATATACATAGTTGGAAGGGGCCCATCAGGATCATCAAGTCCAACTCCTGGCCCTCACAGGACACCCCAAGAGTCACACTCTGTGCCTAAGAGCAACATCGAGATGCTTATTGAAGTCAGACAGGCTTGGTGCTGTGACCACTTCCCTGGAGAGCCTGTTCTAGTCCCCAAACACCCTCTGGATAACAAACCTTTTTCCTCATATCCAACCTAAACCTCCCTGATTTAGCTTCAGGTAATTTCCTTGAGGTCCATCACTGGTCATAAGAGTGAAGAGATCAGTGCCTGCCCCTCCTCTTCCCCTCATGAGGAAGTTGTAACTGCAGGGAGGTCTCCCCTCAGTCTTCTCCAGGCTGAACAGACCAAGTGAGCTCAGTTCCTCCTCACACGGCTTCTCCTCCAGACCCTTCACCATCCTTGTGGCCTTTCTTTCAATATTTTCTAATAGCTTAACGTCTTTTTTTATATTGTGACACCCTGAAACTGCATGCAGGACTCAAGGTGAGGCTGAGCCAATGCAGAATTTAATAAGAGTGTATTGAAGTGTAGAGCTGAAATACAGAGTTTTGCCTATGTTAGCCTACAAGAGCAAAATCTCAGAGGTTATCTCCTCTGTTATCTTGTTATAGATTTCGAAACAAATTCCCAGGCTGGTTTGGTGACTAAAGAAGGCAGTGGCATTTTGGATATTACTTTGGAAAGCAGAGTAAAAGTTATAGGTACCTATGCCGTGATCTGAATCAATACTGCTCTGTATAACATCTGAGCTTTGTGTTATTAGTGACTATCACTCTTCAGATAATTTATTTCAGAATAAGCTCAGAGAAGCTTGGTATTCCTTGGTGTTTTGCCTAGGAGAGAATGCATTTCTCATCTGCATTAAGAATGTTCTCAATCAGAGTAAGACCACATATCTTCTTGATTATATGTCCTTTGATTCATTTGAGCAGAAGTCTGCCACACTTTGGCTAGACTTCAACTGCAAGCAAAGTGAAATGTAGGTATTCTTCATCCAATCCACAGGGGTAATTCACGTCTCAGTTAACAGATGCTAATATGCTAATTAGAAACTATTACTCTACAGATGAAGAAATAATGACTAATTTTGCGTAACAACTTCAAATAAAAGGGAATATTATGTTAAATGCATAGTTTGAGCCATATATTAATACATTTTCAAGTAAATTATTTGAAGATACAAATTATATGTTGCAATATGCATTTGCCTATACTTTTTAGTTATATATTAGAAACAAAACCAACAAAAAAAGTGCCCAAAAATCTTCATTTGCTTGGATGAAGTAAAATTTTCATTAATTAATACAAAATATGCAATTTTTTTGACACTTCAATATTTGAATGTTTTATTTTAATTTACGCCTCCTCTTTTATTTTTCTTTGAGGAAATAATGCCACATTCTCAATGTTTTAGGCATAAGAGGTCAATGTTCTACAAGAAAGTTAAGTGTCTAAGTCCAACATGGAAAAAAAACCCCATGTTGGCATTATAACTATATAGACATGCAGAGAATGGATGCTCAAGAATATTACTGGGTGAGAAGATGAATGATACTTCCGTGATCCATCACCATTTTATATGAGCACCTCACAAAATTTAATAATTTTCACATTCCTCAGATTTGAGATATTCCAACTACATTCTCACAACACTGTATTTAGAGAAGACCATATTGGTGTAGGGACTGCAATGGGGTCCAAAGTCCAGAGCAATTGTCCCCACTATCAAATGGCAATCACACATTTAACTTTGTACTAGAGACTATCTACCTGTTAACAGAAAAAAGAAAAAAAGAGATTCTATCCATGAACAACTACCATTAATACACTTTTTAGTGCCAAAGACTTGTGATCTCTTTTTATGTACCTGTAGAGTTAGACCTCTTTTAGATATACCACTACAATGCTTTTTATACTTAAATTAATACTTCCTATCTAGTTTGGTGACCCACTGACATGTTTTTCTTTCCACTTGATTGACAAATATCATCTAAGGAAGATAGGATAAATTATTGTTGTGTATAATGTTGTTGTGTATCAGCACTATTGCATCACAACTAAAATTCTTTATTCTTTATTCTTTATTATTATTTATTCCCACACATCCACTAAAACTATTTAAAGGGGATGTCAATGTCCTGATGCCTGGGCAACTACCATTTTTGGTTTACAAAATTTTGTGCTATGAGTAGGTGAAAGACTAATTAAGTTAAAATTCTGCAAAATTACATCCAACATATTCCAGACACTGGCAAATATAAAATGTTTTATGGAATAATTAATTATAGATTTTTCAGCCTCTGTAACAGTAGGTCTTGATTCTCTTTCCTCTTGTGCTGATAGTACTTAACAAAGAATTTAATTTTAAAGGAATTTAATTTAGCAGTAATAAAATGAGAGGAGACTCCGGCAGAAGTTTTTTTGTTCCTTTTCTAGCATATATACTTTCCCCTTGACTTTAAGACACACGATATAGCTTGCAGTGTATTGATTCCTGAGACCTAAGGCTACCTGGAAAACAGAAGTCTCATTTCCTGACTGATTTTGTAGCTTGCTTTCATTATGCATTAGAATGGAGTCCTTTTGCAATTTTCTAAAAAGAAGGCACAGAGAGGGTAAAATGGATATGTATACAGCACTTTGGCCAAAACAGCATTCTGTGATAATAAGGAGCCTTTTGCTGAAAACACATCTTCTGAAGCAGTGTGGGTGTTAATATCATCAGGTGGTTGAACAGTCTTTGTGTTCCCATGAACATTTTAATACTATGCCTGTAGCTGGTTTTGATCCTTTGTCATTTGCCAGCACATGTTTGTCAAAGAGGTCTCAGTGAGGTTTTAAACTCTTCAAACTTCCTTGGATAATGAATGAAGGAACTTACTTAATGTCTTTTTAATCACATTAAAAAGACGTTAAGTAAGTATAATGAGAGCTTGCTCCTTAGTTATCTAGTCTCTGTAGAACAATAAGAAGGCAGAGGTTTATTTACAATTATTTTATTTATATATTATATTATCAGATTTATATTAACAGCTTTTTTTTTTTTAATTGCTATTCTACGTGTAAATCCTCTGATATTTTGTTGCATTTCACTCTGGTTTCTTCAACAGATATATTGCTTGGCTGTTTTGAAATATTTTGCTACAACAAAATAATATTCTGTTGCTTCAGTTCATGAATCAGTGATATTAAAAGACCTGAAAACTAATTTCATGGTGGAATAGTATGCTATTCACAAATGACTCCTCTATCAAAGCTTTGTAGCTAAGCACATCTAGAAGAGGTCTCTCTTTTGCTGGGAGTCAGTATAAATCCAGCACAGTGTTTACATGTGCTGCTCTGGCTCTTATGCTGTAGCCTTGAGCAGGTTTGTTGTATGCAGCCAAGTGATGCCCCAGGCCAGAAAAAGAAAATTCAGATAACATAGAGCCACTGTGTATTAGCTTGGTCATTTCAGAATTGTAGCAATTAAGCAAAAAAATATTTCAAAAACATATCAAGTTCACTTTGGAATACTAATATTTAAAGTTGAGCAGTTAAATTCAAGGAAATTTAGCATTTTAAAACACTTTTTAAGGGGTTTTTATGACTGCACAAGAGGGAAGAAGGTACAGTATATAACAGTTAACAGTTGCTCAGCAGTCACTTATTAAATAAACTATTCATATGTAAAAATATAAGTTTGTAAATGGCATGTAAAATATATAGGCTATAAGGTCCATCAAATCCCTTCCCTGCATGAACACTGTTCTTTTGTGAAGTAGTTGACTTTTTGTGTGACAAATGCAAAACGTTTTAAAGAATTTGCTTATATTTATAAACAACCATGCAACAAAGAATTAATTTACTATTTTCCTAATTTTTTTCAATGACCACACCAACTTTGCCTTCAACTGTGTTAAAAATTAGCTAAGAAGCAAAATGTCTCATCTTAATGTATAGAAATTTTCTTTTTGAGTCTTATTTATCATCTTTTGCAGCAAGACCAGAAAAGGCAGAACACAGAGAAAACTGAAAGGGAAGTATTGTTTCAATGCTTTTCTTACGCTTTATAATTCACACTTAAGTGAAAGTGCCACTGGGCTCCAATGTGATATTACTACTATTTGTTTTGGTAGAGAAAAAAAAATTAAGCTTCCATTTTAAAGCCTAAACTGGAAGATTGATATGTCTGAGCCCTCATGTAAGAGAAAACAATGGCCTTATGGTTGATACACTCCCTCCCCAAATCAAATAATCTGAATAGTACATGTAGCCCATAGACAGCCTGCAGGCTCTTACGTGCTGTAATACACATCCACCTTTTAAAATTCAAACTTGAGATGCATAGAAGGGGAGGGGCAGGGAGTGTGCAGTTTAAACCAGTATACACTGAGATATTTGAGGCTATGCTGTAGTCGTGTTTGGGGTAAATTCAGTTACTCAGGAAGAATAAAGCATCTAGAAAAGTATCAGTCAAACCTGCAATTCTTATGGAGTGGTAAGCTGAGAGGGAGAGAAAGAATGAAAAGAGGAGATACTCACCTGCATGATGATACGAAATTAATCCAAATTTTCCCAGAAAAAAAAATGCTTACTTTTTAATGTGAGGCTACATATGCATCTTTACTCATATTTTGATAATGACTCACAAGCCACAAACTTACCCAATTCTAACTCTTGCCCCACAGTCAACTTTAAACCAAACACTTCAAACAAATAATACTTTAAAAATGTTATAAACTCATTTGTTGATGTTTGTAGGTTTATCAGCTTGCTTAGATACAAAATCTTACAGCCTGACCTGTGTTTTTTAGGGGATGAACATAACGTTTGAAGGGTAAGAATTAATGTTGGCAGCCTTATTTAAAAAGCAGAATTTTGTATTATGTCAAACCCACATCTTAATTGGTCACTTGAAATATACCCTTTCAAATAAAGCGTTAGGCTGCCTCTCCACACTTCAATCTAGAATAGCTTCCAGGAAAATATGGAAACATAAACACAACTACTGGACCAATTTTATCGAATTAAAAAAAGATCCAGAATAGCACAAAAATCTAAATGGCAATCAAATCAAAGCAAAGTGCCTCCTGATATACTCATGGTAATTTTGATTCCTTTTGGAAGTAAATACGTATTTTAGGATATTTTTAGGCTTTATTAGTGAGCAAACAACCTCTCTCTTTTCCATTGACTCAGAAACAAAACCAACCAAACAACCACAACAAACAAGCAAATACAAGTATATGAATAATAATCCTGGTGTTGAAAATTCAGGTTTACAAAAATAATTACTGTTTCCCATTTTTCAACTGTAGACACAAGAATATATTTATATTCTGTGGATATCCATGACTGTTCTTTGGCACTTCAAGTGGACATGGCAGACATAGTTGATCCCCTTTCCAACCATCTGCATCCACAACCATGTGCAGTTCTGGAAGAGGATAGAGATGATTCTCCACCATGTGACATGATCATGGTGATGTTTACACCCCTTAACCTCCTCTTTTACACTTTTGCTGCATCTGCTTATCAGTATGGCACACTGAAATTGGTATTAAGCCATCAGACAAAGCATGATGCTGTACAAACTGGAAGTTTTCTGCCAATGAGTTTGTACACACATTTGATATTAACTGCTGTCAGTGATTCTACAGCCAACTCTTCTGGCATTGTGGTAAATATTGAGCATCTCACTTCTGAGAGTAATCATCTGTGTTACTCCATACATTTGTCCTCATAGTTCACAAGTCATTAAATGAAGCAGAATCAAAATTGCCAGTAGATGATCTAACACTTGAAAATTTGTCTCCTATCTAAATGAATGTATGGAAATTATCCAGTTATAGTTGTGTATACTAAATTTAATAGCTCTTTTCATATGCACTATTATTAATATCTCTCTGGTATAAGTTGGAAGAGATATCTTTTGTTCATTTAAGTTCAGATGAATAGAAGTTTTCTGAAAGACTGAAGGATTAATATGGCTCTTCAAGCTATGATACAGTACAGTTCTATTGTTTGTAATTTCAGTGGAAGTCATTGACATAAGAACCTAAAACATCTAAGCTAGTTCAAGAACTTTTAAACTTATAATTTTATAATGAAAAATTCCCTAAACAAATATTTATAATGTGTGGTCATTGAGAACACAAAATAACAAACAGAAAAAAAAAATTCAAGCAACTGGTGTAAGTTATTTTGTGTAAGTTCTGCATAAGCAGAAAAACACCTCTGTCATTATAAAATCGGTATTCATAAAGGCCAAAATTCAATTGTAAAATCCTATCTATGGAAGCATTTTTTTTCTCATATGAACCTGGACTTGCAGTTCAGCACGAAAAATACCTATACACATAAGAAACTTTATTCCAGTATTCATGCCATTGAATTTGATATGATTGATCATGTTTATATATCTTCATTCATGAGTGAAAATTTGTTATAATCTAGCTTCAGTGTTTTTCTTCTTAATTACATCAGTATCCTAACCTGGGGAGAAGGGTGAAAAGTAAAGTAAATTCTAGTAAGCAATCTTGTTACTGGCACAAGTTATATTTTTCAGTAAAAAATATCCTTACATACAAATCAAAGAAACAATACAGAACTAGATGAAAAAACAGGCATATATTGTTTCTAAGGCTAATACTTAGGAATTTTTAATAAATGCCCTACCTATTATTCTAAAGCCTTTGAGATTGTCTTAGGCAGTGTCTGACCTCTAGAGTGATAATATGAATGATTTTGCCCTAATAAAATTTTAAATGCTGAAATCTACCACTTCAATTATAAGCAGGCAGCACTTTTAATATCATTCAGCAAACCAGTGTACTGAGAGGCTACTTTAAAGCAATAACAACATTAGAAATTAAAAAGTTTCCATGTCTCTATTAGCAAACACAGAGGACATCTCTAAAATTAGTTTTTATATCCTGATTGTGTCAGTGTTCACTCTTATTACTGTTATACATTTGTTATTAGGGGAAATGAGATAATCACTTTACCTTATTGAGAATGTATTTTTCATGGATGAAAACTGGACTTATCTTTTACTCAGTATAAAATCCTATTTCTTGACTAATAATTTTTTCAGCTTGCCATAGTTGATCTTTATTTTCATTTTATTTTAATGAAGACCTCAACAATGCAGATCCTTGTTTGCATTGCTCCATATATAATTAATGTTTCAATGCTGTGAAGTGCATTGACTTGTAATAGGATATTACTTATGAAGTAACATTTTTGAAATATTTTTATCACAAATATCCTTTGGAAAATATTCTTAACAATGTAGCTATGTCCAATATAAGCCCATAAAATAGTTCTATAAAAGCCAGAATTACTATGTCCTTTGCTCATCCTCTTTGTCACTTAGCAATGCAGAAGCTTTCTCGTTCTTTTAACAAATTAGCATGCCAGCTGTATTACCATATGCAAATATAGTAGAAAAAAGAGAAGAAAAAATAGTCGAGGTGTATGAATGTGTAGGAGGAGGAAATTATAATACCATTGAAATTGGCTTCATACTGATATCAAGTGACATGGAGAAAATACCAGAAAGCCTAACCTCTTAACCTCTGGTGCTTGGAGATTAATGTGAAACAAGTTCTACATCTCTGTAGATCTGGGGACATCTGCTCTCTACATAGCCTGTTTATTTCCCTCTCTCTCTGAACGGGCGTTGGCTCTGACTGCAGTCCTGTGGTTTCCAGACCATATTCAACAGCAGGCAAGAGTTCAAAATCACCTCATTTGACTGTATTGCACTGCCATGGCACAGGAACCACAGGCACAACAAAAAAGTTTGAGAGTTTTATGTCAGCTGAGATATTCCTAAGAGAAAACAAAACA
Organism: Sterrhoptilus dennistouni; assembly: GCA_013397095.1. Taxonomy (NCBI): domain Eukaryota; kingdom Metazoa; phylum Chordata; class Aves; order Passeriformes; family Zosteropidae; genus Sterrhoptilus; species Sterrhoptilus dennistouni. The sequence continues at coordinate 404,974 of VWZU01016192.1, read as the reverse complement.
AAAAACAAAAGCCTCACTTTACCCTGTTGAAAAAATCATCAATAGAGAGTGACTGCTGAAAGAAGAGAAAAATAAAAGTGAGAAGGAAAAACAATTAAAATGTGAAAATACTCCATAACAAATAAATAACCAGATGCTGCATATTACTATATTTTTTAAAAATAGCATATGTAGTACTGAGTCCAAACAGCATCAGTTTGTCAGTGTTATTCAGTGTAAATAGGTTGAGAAATTATTTTTTACCTTTTGTTCATTTAAAGTGAAGAACTGACATTTCAAGTATTTAGCATGTTCTGGATGTAAGCACAAATAGAGACACAGATGTTAGCATGTCAGTTAGGCATGTCTCTGGGTGCTTTATTGGATCAAAATCTCAAGTTGTGTGACAGTAGAGAAATTTCAGCAGTTTCACATTCAACAGTGAATTCCACTGACAGACTTTTGTGATGTTAGGCCAATCAATTTTTTTTGGTTTTGAATTATCATGAAGATGAGTTTTTTTCTGTTAGTCTAAGTGTTCAGTTACTCACTGCGTGGTTATGCTTCCTAGGCAGAGCAAACAGGGGACATTTAGCTTCTTGACCTTTTATAAAGTTCCCTTTCAGAATGCAGAGTTTTAAACTGATGGTAATTTTGTTCTTAGGAGGCCTCTGTGCCAAATTATATTTTTGTATAGTAGAATCCTGCAGACCCTCATCTCTGAAGAGTATTCACAGAAGCAAATACTGACCTCTTAAGGCAAATCTCCGTGGATTTCTTCAGTTAGCAAGGGAAAAAGATATATTTTCTAGAGGACAATTCATAGTGGTTGATTTAGACACCTCCTCTGAATCACTCTTCCAAGGACCTATCCTTGTGCATGGATTACTGAGGAAGTCACGGGAAATTAGTCTCATGAGGCCAGTTAGTCTTTATGATTACTGCCTGTAGCCTTATATTTTATCTATATATCATGAATCACAGCTGCACCGGTGTTGCCAGGTGATAAGACTTGGACCATTAGTTCAGGAGACAGTAAAATGCTTCTACTTCATATCACTTTCTTTGTAACATTTTATGAATGACTGCTAAATAAACAAATACACATTTCTTTATTAAAATAAATGCATATTGTGTTACAGGTTACTCAGAAATTATAGTAATATACATTCAATGTCATATATTTGCAGTCCTACACACCCACTCTAAGTATGCTGATAGTATACTGAAAACGTACAATTTTGAATCAGAGCCACAACATGAAGGCAGTAGTCTTTACTACTACTTAAAAGGCATGAATATTTGAATCAGTCAAAAGCTCCAAGAGGCATATCATCTTTAGAAGATAAGAAAAAGTTTGCAAAAATGACAAGTAAAATTGTGGGTCCAGAATAAGCAATAGTATAGTAGGATCATAGCAGTTATTCTGTTGTTTTAAACATATCTAGACTATCAAAATTATACATATATTAAAATGTAGCACTTTCCCTAAGGTTCATCCTTACTCAAATGTAAAATAAAGCCATTTCAAAGAGGCAATTCACAGCTTTTGAACAAAACATTTTTTTCTGAAACTCTCTTCCCCAGAAAAGGGATTACTGAAGAAATTCACGTATGGTGATCATACATGTAGTAAATGAGCAGCATTTTCTGTTTTCAGAGAGGTGTTTCATACAAATCCAATGAAAAAAGACTTACATGCACATGCTTTTGAATATAATTTATTAGACTAAATTTTCCAAAACAAAAAATATACATACAAACACAATTATTTATATATTGAATAATCCACCTTCTATTCCTTTAGAATAATTATCAATGGAAAATTCCATTCTCATGTGTATGAATCTGATCAACACATTTCTAACATCAAGGTACAGAGCCATCAGAAATTTTACTGACTCTTTTGGTTTACCCTGTAATGACACGTCTTCACTTTGAAATTAAACAAAGCAGAACCAATCACAAAGAAACAAACCATAACAAACACAGCACTTTTTCTGTAGTCTGTGTACACCTGCATTAAAGTTAGCAGTATAAATTCATTGCCCAAAAACATATTAAGCTTTATCTAGTTTAAGCACCATTATTGGCTTGGTTACAGAATCTTATATTTCAGCATGGATCAGAAAACTGACAGGAGTCTTTCATCTTTTCAATGAACTTCATATTATCATATGTATTTTAGGGCTTTTTGAATAAGTTAATTTCACCTCAAATTAAGAAATATTCTGTTCTTAAAAGTACATCATGACAACCTCACAGTTCTGAATGAGATTGATTGATATAAGAAATGTACCAGAATATATATTTTTCACAGCAGTTTCAATCTAAGTATATAAACATTATATTTTTAAAATCCTCTGGTTTTTGCCACTAACCTGATGAAAATAACTAATCTTTATAAAATCCTGCCAACCTACAGAACTATTGGAAGGAAAACCAAACAAAACCAAACAAGTCAACAAACCCTGCTTTGGTTACAACAAACCTTAGGAAAAGACAGATTTTGATCTGCAGCCATGACTCTGATAGGATGTCTTTACTTTTAGATGTCGAGTTGCAGTTACAAGGCATAAATGTGAAAAGTATTTGTCCTATTTGAATACTTGCAGGTTTGATTCAGACAACTGCTGATACAGGTGAGGCAATGTTGTCAGCCAGAGTCATGGTGCCCAGCCAGCTGCTATCTTTCTAACCCATGTCAACTCAAGAAATAAGAACTAGTACACACCACAGTGTATTGTGATGGAAATAATAGCTAATGAACTGTAGCTACAAGACACTGAAGAAATAAGCACATCATTCACCACTAGAGGAATAAGTTGGGCTTTTTCCCACAAAGCAAACTTTGTCCTTTAATGAGAATGGCCACATTCTTCCTTGATCTGACTGTACATCATACATCACACTACTGCAATATTAATCTGATACCAGAAAGTATCAGCACATTGAAAAACTGTGTCTTAAAATGACCAGAGAAAATCATCTTATCTACAAGAAAAATCAAATGTTATAGCTCATAGTTTGTATTAGAGATGTTAATGAAAAGAAAAACTCTTTGTTATTTCTTATTTATATGCAAAGCAACTACAAAAAGAATATCATGTTGTGTACAAATTGAACTAATATGAGCAAACTGGCTAGAAGTACTGTCGCCAAGATTCCAGCTAAAGTGTTTCCATTGTCACATTGATTAATGTCCAACACCTGTGCCAAGCAGGTTGTAAAACTGTCTTTTTGCTCAAGTCCAGTCGATATGCTGATGAACAGGATAAGAAAATAGGTAGCATCTGATTCCCTAAACAACAGCTTTATCCATGGTCATTTGGATAGAAGTTTATAGCCTCACAGAAAGCTCATGTTGGTGATATTACATATTACAATTCCACATGAGACTTCACAAGTGGAAGTAATAAACTCACTTTTTCTTCATTGTGATCTAATAGCTTGACCTTTATTTAAGATGAAATTTACATGAATGACCTTAGAATTTTGTAATTTCTTTTTATCCCACAGCTTGTGTAAATACTTTAAATTCTAACTAATTAATTTTCTGTTTCAACTTATTTTTTCATAGCTTGGAACTTGATAGAAAAATTGATTTACTTAACCACAAGCAAAAGGTAAACAAGGAATAAAAATAGTAAGAATTTTAAATCACACACTGTAGAGGTTGTGGTTAAATTCAGTGATCAGCTCTGTAAGATATGTCATTAAGTTGCACAACTTTGTTACAAGTTTCAGAAATTTGTGATTCAAAACTAAATGAAATAGAACAAACAATTCTATATACTATTGCGTTTTATTTATTTAGACCTTTAATAGTTCATGATAATTCTAACCATTACTATTCTTTGCAATTAATATAAGTACAATATAATTCTAGCTTTCAAATAATCAGATGTATCATCTGGTTAAATGATTAACAATTTAATATTAAATTACCAGTACCTCAGAAATATAAGAATTCCACTGATGCGTGCAAAGAAAAGCACTGACTGTAAGAGAAAATCTAATTAAAATAAGAGAATGATTTCACTTTTAAGTCCTCCTTTGCAAATAAAGACTGAATGTTCCTAGGATCTGCCAAGTACTTGTAGATCTAGGTTATTTGCATTTGAATCTTTATTAATACCAATGAAAAAAAACTTGCTGAGTCATCTCCTCTTCTGTTTGCATTTGGATTTCTGCAGAATTGAATCCTGACCCTGTAAAAATTTCTAAGTTTAACAGAACTGACGTCAGTAAGACCACTTTTTTAGAAAGCCAAGCATCTGCATAAATATCTGTAGATTCCAAACTGCAAAAGGTCGAAATCAATCCTTCCCTTATTTGTCAGCATTTTGCCTAGAAGGCCATCAAATGCAAACACAAAACAACATACAAAATCTGATGCTGAAAAACCAGAAAGGAGTGATAGCAGTAAGTTTTAAGATCCCTTACTGAAATAAATTTATAGTCAGAGCAACAGAAAATTTGGGACTAAACATTCTAGGCAGTAATATGCTTTACGAGTTGAAAAGTAACACTTTATTTAGGCATCATCATGAATTTTACAGGAGTGTTGAATCTTTTCCTGATTATATGAAGTTCTTCCTTGCTGGATGATATGAATTCATCTGTTAGCCGCTAAAAATGCATCAAATAAAAATACCTCTGAAGACCATACCTTTTTTTTTTTTCCCTTTGAGCTAGATTGCACAGGAGTGAGACGTTCCTAAAAAACACAGTGTGTTCTGATTTATGCAGTTTATTATCACAATATATTAACAGTGTGTATGGAAATAGCTCTGAGTAATAAAGTTTGACATTTTCTGTAAGAGGTCTTCATAGCAAATTATTTGGCAAATATTTTGCTTCTTATCTTGAAAAAAAAAAAACACCCCAAACTTGTAATTTTACTTGTAAGAGGACAACATTCACTTCACTTCACTCCTATAACCTGTCTACCTCAGCTTGAATCAATAATATAAAAAAGCATTACCAAATATTATATTTTATTTATTTAATATACTTATGACACTCCATGCTGCATTTTAAATGCAGTCAAACCTCAAGGGTGGAATATTAAACCAAATACAGATGTCATTTTCCTTTAATAGCGATGAAATACGTAACATTGCAGGATATCAGCGTCGTTAATTTCACGTAACCAATTCTGTACAATTAATTCTTGATTTTGTTTTCTTAAATATTTTCAATTATGCTGTCAGCTATAGGCAGTTTCACTGGGTTGTTGCACCATTCTACACCAAGAACCAACCCCTCTATGCATAGTCCTGGGACCTAACACCATCCTGTGCCTGTGTACTTCCAATGCCTCTTCTATTTTACATGCTGGCTCCTCTACTTGCAGTCTTGAGATGGTTCATTTTCACATACATTCTTATTCTGGAGTTTTATTCTAGTTCTATTCTACACTCTGGGCAAGCTTACTTGTACATGTGACTGTAGCCCTCTCTCAACTACTTATTATTGATATGTAACTACTTATTATTGATATGTAATTACAGCAATATTGATGGCAATCATCAAAGCTGTTCACTTAAATTCATTTTTCTCAACAGCCTTTATTAAAATACTGAATTCATAGTACCAGTGAATGAAATTATAATAATCCTAGAGGCATGAGCATTATAAAATTATTACTGAAGCAGTTATCATTTTTAATGTCTTACAATTAATGTCCAAAGATGCTGTTTCTCCATTCTCAAATACTTCTGCTGATTTAGAGCCAAAGAGACAAGAGGCACATGACAAGCCAATGACCAATGACAGTTAAAGCTCCACCTTTAAATGCTGTGAAAAAGAAGTCTGAAGGGGGGAGGTGGGGAAGGAAACAAAATAATAGATTGATTTTATGTTGATTTCATTTTAGCTACAGGATTACTCCAAAACACCCAGGATAAGCATTGGGTTATCTGACGAGTTAGAGATCTATTTTAAGATATATGTGCAGTTTAAGCACGTAACTAAACTCAAAACTTTTTTTTTTTCATGTCTGTATCTTTTGTGACATAAGTGACCATAAACTTCATAATCCATTAATTCTTCTTAAAAATATGTTCCAGTATTTCTAAGGTCATGAAAACCTATAGGTGTTTGCCGCAAAAGTTCTTGCTTTCTACAAGATGAAGCAACCTGAAGGTCAATTAGTTTCTGAATCTTATTTTCTAGGACCACTATATACTGTAAATTACAAAATACAACCTGCTTATCATAGGTCTAGTACTACTCCCACTGAAGTAGCTAGGCATTTTCCCATCAACTCCAGTGGGAGTTCAATGAGCCTCTTATAATAAATTCTATTCTATTTTCTTAATACCTCTGTCCTCCTCTTAGGTCAGATCATCTGCTCTGCATAATGAGAAATTGAAATACTTACAAAAGTGTAGGAGAGACAGTATTGATACTGCATAATTTAAATTCAACAGTCATTTAATGTTGCATTAAAACTTAAGACAATGTCAAGTACTTCCTGAAAAGAAGCAATTTTAACTGTTTGTTTGAAGATATTTGCAAACCAAAGATTTTATTATGTCTTCTTGCTGTTTTTCTGTTCAGTAAACAATAATTCTTTTTATGACTTTCAAATTAGTTTAACATACTTGCAACATTTTCTCTTCATATTAATTATTTTAAATTACAATACTGATGTAGAGAATACATTGGCTATCATTGTACTTAGTTCATTCATACTGATTCTGATCTCAAAAAAAAAAAAAAAAGGAAAGATATGGACTTTCCATAATTCCTGTCTACCAGCTTTCATATGGCACAGCCCATTCTCTTTCTAGTTCTGCAGGAGTAGCCAGTCAAATTTGAGTGTTGATCCTGGATTCCACCTACAGTAAGAGGGATACTTTATGACACAACCCTTCTAATACCTGGTGTTAAATTTTACCTGAGCAATTCTGCTTTTGCTTCACTAGTTGCAAATGGCACTTAGGTTACCGGCTTCAGGTATCAGTATCTGCATCAATTGTAACTTAAATATTTGAAGCTAAGAATCTAGATTATTAGCATGACTTTTGGGTACTTTTCAACTTGTTCCTCAGAGCTGACAAGAATCAACAAGGTCATTTGCAGGCTTTGGCTGTGATTATTCCTGTGTACTGTAAGCTGTGAAAATTTGAAAAAACTAATGAATTTCTAGAACTTAAAAGAGTTTTCCATTTAAATTTAAACACTGTGCTCAGGAACTGAATTCAAATATTTGAATATTGGAACTCCATTGAAAATGAGAATACAAAAGTTACATTTTTCATATATTGTCAAAAACACAAACTTTTTTTAAAAAGTTATTGAAAGCGATGACGTTAATTTTTTTTGCCAGACACGGAGGAAAAAAATCTATCATGAGAATATAAACATTTTAAATAAACTGTCCTGCTGAAGTGTGAGCTGCATTTAGTCAGAGAAGTAAGATTTATTCTTGGTGTGTATGTGACGGTTTAGTTAAAGTAGCAACAACAAAATTTACACTCCTGATTTTTGAATGTTGGTACCCTTTCCACTGAATCAATTGTACTATAACTCATGGTTTCAATTGTTTGGAGCAATATTTTGAGTTTTCAGATAGTTATGTTTTGCATTGCACAGGTTATTTCATTTTTGAAAGATCTGTTCTGAAAGTTGCTCATAAAGCCAATATCCATAAAGTACTGGTGCTAGTTCTTCTATTTTTCTTTCAAAAGAACACATCCTTTACAAGAAATAAGAAAAATAAGAAACATTCCTTTGGATTATGTTTTTCTTAGCAGCCTGTGGAGTATCACTCCAGAAAAATTATGTGAACCGGCTTCAAACGGTTTGTGGAGAGTCATTGCCTCTTACCCTTTGTGGCACAGTTTTTTACACGTGCTCCTTGCCATGGAGCATACATTATCATCATCATCATCATCTTTGTCTTGTTTTAATGAAATTAACATAAATTAGTTCATGCAGGACTTTTCAATCTCTTCTCCATTGTCCATCACACAAATGGAAGCAAAAACATTTGTATACACTTTATATTTTATTTGAAATGGTAAGATTACTGTGAACTGAGATTTTTATTCTTAACCTGCAATTACTGGTTTCTTTGGAAGCCAAATTGGACTGATAATTGCTCTATAAAGTCTTGTTAGACAACCTCACAGTTTCCAGAAGATTGGATATTTACTGGTTCTTTTGCTAATGGGAATCTTTGAACTAGGCAAATGTGCACACCAATGTTCATTTATGAGGAAAACAATGAAGTAAAAAGAACTCTTTTGCTCATTCCAGAAATAGCCACATGAGCTGGAGCCATATTTTTAAAAACATGTTGAATGAGAAACAACTGGGTAAGGTGTAGTGTAGCATAGCATCACATCATTCCACAAAGAGTAGAGAAAAGAAATTTGAAAACTTCATTTGAAAACTAATATTTTGGATGTGTTTACAAAATGTAGTCACCAGCTTTCTGCAGCTTTCTGATATCCTATGGAATTACGATATCAGAGAGCCTGAGAGAGAAAGCCTGAAATACACACTATACTAATTTCACATAATTGTTATTTTCATTGCACTTCCTATGCCTGTTGGGCTGAGCAGCAAGCAAAAATTTAGTCCTTCACAGTCTTATATTCTGTTTAAACACTGTCTGCATATTTACATTGCACTAGAAAATTTCAGAAGGAAAATATATATCTACATAAGGAAAATGCCAATACAGTAGAACTGTAGCGATGTCAATACAGTAAATGCTGCTATTAAGAATAATGCATTAAAACCAGTTGTTAGCTTTGCTTATAAACTCTTTATGTCATCTCACTTTTTCATGGGCAATATATTTTGCAAACATTGTCTTACCGAAGAATTGTTGTCTTATTGTAGTTTGCAATTCAATAGTTCTAATCCCATGGTTGTTATATGTTACTTTGATAGCTGACACCATATCCTTCAGCAATAAGTCTAAAAATTGCTTTCTTCAAAGCTCAATGTCTTTTTAAAGAATATAGTCTCTCTTTAATGCATACATATATCTCCTAAAAATGTTAAGAGTCTTTTATGAAGTCATTGATAGAGAACATAATTTAAGAATACTAAATATTTCCACAGTATGTTGATAACAAGCATATCTCAAAGTGCTTGATTCTAACTTTATTTACAAGGCAGCTCTGAATTTAAGGTAGTTTGATGTTAAGATTCATTATTCAGCTACTGAGGGAAAAATACCAGGTAACGTACTAGACTATCAACAGAAATCATCAGCCATATTGATTATCATCAACTCCATCACAGCTTTTATCTATATTATAAATTTCATGAAACTGGGACAGATCCTTAGCCTAGATAAGTCTTTTTCAACATAACATATTCCTCGTAAGAATACAAAGAAGAAGAAAGGGACTCTAAAATACGGTGGTGTCTCATGTTGTTTTCAATTCTTCCAAAACTGTTTATAAGCTCAAAACTTTGATTTTACATTCATGAATATAAGTTCTCTTGAAGTCAATATTTCTGCTTACATAACTGCACAGAAATCAATGGAATTAAATCAGGAAAAAAGGGCCAAACAGAAGCTCCAGCATGTGTCTTGGAGCAGAATACTCATCCAGTTAATCACTGTTGCATCTGTGTGACAATTTGACCCAAATGGTTATTTCATGAATATACATATGCATATGAGGGAAAAATTTTGGAATTGCAATTATAAGTAATTTTGTGTTGAAATATGTGATTCAGCAGGTGCTGTGTACTTATTCTCCCAGGTGTATCAATAAGGAGCACAAAAATCAGAGAAAATGCTTCTATTTAATGACTTTATATGAAGATCATGGCAAAGTCCTCAGTGGTGTACTTCACTTTCACATACCCTGAGCAACTCACTTTGTTGAATGTCTTTTCCTCAATTCTCAAAGTTTTTTTTCTTTTTTTTCACTGAGTTTTTCTCATGCTCTTTATGATATTCCTTCTCCTATCCCTAAAACAGAAATTTCACTTTGATATTATAAAAAAACCACGACCTAAATATTGCAGGTAGCCTAGGAGAATTCCTTTGGAGTATCCACAATGTTACTGTGCATAACTGTTCATGTGTGTGGTTGAGAGGAGTTTGAACTGGAGTGGATGTATGACCCTTGTGACCTTATATTACACAAGAGTCAGCAAATAGGGAGCCCTGGCATCCAGAGGCCATCACTCCCATATTCCAATTCTAAACAATTTTTATGCATTAAACTTTGAAAGAAATGCTGCAACTTCTGCATCTTAATACCAAGCACTTTTAGTTAAAATAGGTTATTTCTTCTTCAGAAATAGCCAGAAATTATATGAAGAATACTGCTTTTCCTTGAATTATTTTTTCCTATAGTTAACAATTTTAAGTTGATATCAAAATTCTAAGCATCCTGTAGTTATTTACATCAATAAAATCAGAATCCGATGTGGATTATAAATAGTGCTAGATCAGAACAGCAGCAGTCTCCACTTACTTTGCACAGCAGATGCAGAAAAGCAAAAAATATTCTCTTCATAATTTGTTTAATATTTATGAATCCAATTTACTATTTATATTAATAATAGCACATAGTTTATTTAGCTCTTGTAGTGCAGTAGTTGCTACAAAAGAGACCTCTAGAATCATCTGTAAATATTTATTCATGAAGTATGCTCTTGGGTTTGATGTCCACCAGTAGAGCTCAAGCCTGCCATGGATATTTGCTTCTGAAATACCATTATTTCACTAGTGTTTATGGCACTCTTGCAGTGAAAGCAGGAGTTTTTCTGAAGATACATTAGGTCAGCATCAAATCAGAGGTATTTTTAGTGATGAAGGGTACAGTCATTCCCTACATAAATTCTTCATTAAGGTAATAGTCAATGGGTTAATACCTTTGTAATTCTACTGCAAGCTTGTTGATATAAACAGTTTATGTGGTTCCAGTATGATCTAGCAGAAAGAGAAAACCATGCAGTCATAGTTACTAAAATTGTATGTTTGTCTTGCAACATAGTCTTTCTTGCATCCCTACTCAATGTCTGCAGAGTACCGACTTTCAGACCTAACTGGTGTGAAATTGTGTAAAACCATTATAACTTCTCACAGCACTTCAGAAACATTAAGAAGCATAAAGTCTTACAGCAGTGAGGGCATACTAAGGATACTGGTTACAGACACTTTAATGACATAAGTTTCTCCTGGTCGCCTAATGTGTGCTGAATAGTAAGAGCAAATGAACATCTCAGGTTTCCACTGTTTGTTTTCAGAAGAGCAATAGGAAAATATATTCAGCTTGTAGTTACTTAAGACAGTTCAGGAAAATTATGATTTATTCCTAATCATGGCAAGCATTTGAATAAGAGATAATATACCTTGACAACATTACCTACTGTAAAAAATTCTGCCAGAAAATATCAGTTTCTATGATTCCTGAAAAATACCAAACCTTTAGGAAGAGCCATTTATTTTGTACAAAAGTCTTAAAATGAAAGCAACTATCTCCTCAATTACATATTTGTTTATCTGTTCCATTTCAGCCTCTGGGTTTTCCTGCAACACACACAGAGCCCTTAGCTCATAGATCTGTCATGTGCCCTCTTACATTCTATTAAAGTGTCTCCAAGTCACTATCTACTTCTACAAGAATTGCAGAACTACAGAACTATGGAACTACAGTTTTTATGGACTAACCCTTACCCCCATTTCCCATCCTGCTGTATTGCTCCAGGGGTGGGAAGAGATAGAAGAGTAGATGGAGGAGTGAAGTTGAGCCTGGGAAAAGGAGGGCTGGGGAAAGGAAGGGACATGTCTCATGGTGGATCAGGCTCAGCCCCTTCCCTTGAAGGCACTGCAGCCCATGAAGAACCCACACAAAAGAGGAAGAACAGAACATGAAGGATGGAGCACCAGAAGGAAATCTTTATGTCCTGTCTGCAGCCCCACTGCCTGGTGTCTCACTGAAAGCACTGAGTGCAACTTGCAGCAAGAACAAGCAGGGAAAGGGTGGTCTCTGGACTGAAGCTGAGCTTGGGAAAGGAGAAGGAAAAACCGTTTACCCTAATTGTGTAAATATTTCATTCTGGGTTGTTTTTTTGTTTGTTTTGTTTTGTTTCCCACTATCTGAATCAGTAATTAAATATTTATTTTAATTGGCAATAAGTTAAGTAAATTGTTCCAGGTCAAATCTGTTTCATCTGCAACAGTAACTGTAATGTCCTGAATCTCCCCTTCTTTGTCTTGCTCCCATTCTTCCTTTTTTCCCCTCGTCTCGATTAGGGGGAAGTTAGTGAGCAGCTGGATGAGCCTTTGGCTCCTAGCCAGTGCCAACACACCCAGAGTAAAATTTTGTTTTAGAGCAGCTATCATTTAAAAAGTAGATGTGAAAAACTTCCTATTTTCACCTTTGCTGAAACAAATTCAGCTATAAAACACAAAGCAAATGGGGCTCTGATTGGGAAGAAAGTATCTTTCCTTGGCTACTTATACTGATCAAAGTGTCCTTATTAATGATAAAAAAAAAAATCTAATACATCTTTACATGATGGAGGAGAAGTGATACAAAACACAAATGAAATTTACTGAGATCCAGCTTCTCATGAGCAAACAGCTACTAGATTGCCCAAAAACATTTATGAAGCCCCAGTATTTTTTACACAGACTGTGAAAAAGTCTTCAGGTTCAATAGCATACTAATGGGGTAGCATAATAATGAGAACAGGAAGCACTGCTAGTCTATCACCTGTTGCCAAATTAATTACCAACTGGACGATGGATGTTACCATCAGTAACAACAACATAAATATTGCATATGTATATATATGTATACCAGTGGCACAGACAAAGTACAGCACTTTGTTGCCCAGCTTAAGCCTCCTATCTGTCTTCGCTGCTTCAAGTAAAAGAAATCTGGCTTTCAGTATGAAGAATATTACCATTGTCCATATCTCTTCTATGAACAATTCTTATCAAAGATAAGTCTTCAGTGTATCACAGTCTGAGGACCTGGCTGACTCAAGCTGTAAGAGGAAAGATTGTCATCAGAAAGACCAAAAGAATAGCTCATAAGATCTGTGAGGATGGCACTTCCCTTAGGATGCTGCTGTTTTGCATTTTCCTTCACTATTCAGAGCTGAGTGCCTTAATTTTTATTAGTACACTAGAATAGCTGAGTTTCGTGCAGTTTTCTATTCACACTGTATCGTTACTGGATGGTGTTTTTTTTTGTGGGTTTTTGTTGCTGTTGTTTGTTTGTTTGTTTGTTTAGTAAGGATAATGAAATAGTGGAACAAGTTTCCTGTTTCCTGCCACATCCTTGGAGATATTCAAGGTCAGGCTGGACAGGCTCTGAGCAGCCTGGCTGAGTTGAAGATGTTCCTATTCATCGAGGGAAAATTAAGACAAGATGAAATTTAAGCACCCTTTCTAACCCAAACCATTCTACGACTGTAAGAAATAGCTCACGGGATCCTCAGTTTCTCTCAATGTATTATTTCTACTTGCTGTATGCTCACTGTTCTACTCCCTATATTACAGGTCATGTTCACAGTACCACAATACAGACTCAGTATGAGAACTAGTACTCCAAGTTAAAAGTGTGTATGTATATAACCCCCTTTCACTGAAAGATAGCCTTCATAGATTGAGATTCTGAGGACAAAGAGCACACAGACGATCTTGGAAAAACTACCTCCATCGTTGCTTTTCCAAGATGCCAAGTGGCAAGTTATAAATGCTAGGTAAGTATGAAACATATGCCTAGACCCTAATCCTGCCGGGAGTTCTGTATTAGCCTAGTGCTGAAATCATGCAAAGTCCTATGCATTGATGGATACCTTTTTTAACAGAACCAAGACCTTATGTTCCTCTGCCTACATTATTTTCACACAGTACTTTCCCTCCAATAATTATTCAATTTAAAAATATTTACCATCTACCATTTGTCTAAACTAAGAATTAGTCTGATTGCATTTTTACATTACATCCATTTACAACAACAGGCCTATTGCCAACAGCTGAAGTGTTTTTTAAAGATAAGCTTTGTGGAAGATAAGGTCTTTAAGGTTATTCTTTTTTCTCAGTACAGAAATCAAATTGTCCTCCCACTTACTATTCTTTTTAATATCCCAATGAGAGAATTACTATTAATTATGAGATAGAGTTATAGAAACAATGTAAAATGTACATGTGTAATACAAATCATTGTTATCTATAAATCAAACCCTTAGTCGAGATTTATGTTAATCAATAGATGTGCTTTATATAGTAATTCCCAGTGTAAAATTGAGCATATCGCAATACATCACACTCTTTGCTAATTACAGGGTTTTAAAGTTTTCTTCTAAGGAATTCATCTCCACAGAATGTTATATTCCTCACTTTGGTATCCATTAGTGCTGCCTTTTCCCATGTATTGTGATGCTGTCCTAAGCCAAAATTCTTTGCAACACTCGAGTCAGATAGACAAAACCAGTTCAAATTAAAACTTGTCAGCAGTCATTTGCCTGATAGGTTATCTATTGTCCTTGTTGATTTTTGCTCAAATTGGATTAAAATATAAAATTCAAGAGCCTATCCTGACTGCATTTTTCTTATCATTGTATGTAAGTTTCAACTTGCATTTTAAAACATAAGTAATTAACTCTCTTTTCAAACACGGAAATGACAGACACAAAATATGGCATATTCTTAGACTTTTTTATAACATCAGCATAAAGAGTCTATTACTTGGAATTTTTCCTTTTTTGTCTCCTGTAAGATTGAACTTAGGTGGCAAACAGAAAATACCTGTCACTAAGAGCTTGTCAAGCAGACATAACTGTCTGTTTAAAGAACTAAAAGGAGATGATGATACGAAAGGAATTTAGGAAAAGTCTACAAACCTGTGATGGCCATAGTGGGCATGGAGGAATTGTTCAGCTGTTTATCCTCTGTTCCATTTCTCAGACTTTTGACCTTCATTTGAAGCTACTAGAATACAGATTCAGACTAATCAAGTGCAACTGTTTCTTCACATTGTAGCAAGCAGATCGGTAGTATTTCTTGACAAAGAATGCTGTGCATAAAAAAATCTATGTAAGTTTAAGGGGAGATTGAACAAGTGTTTGAGATAAACTGAAGCCAAGTCTAGGATGGCAAAGTGCTGTCTGTCCCATTATAGCTGTACATTTTCCGAATTATTGAAGCAAACACAACACAAAGTCGATTGTCTTGGTTTAAGTGCATTTCAAATAAACATTCATTATATCAGAACTTCATTAACAACATCTGTTGTTATATTATTTAAAAATGGTATTTATTAGGTTTTTTTATTCTGAAACAGAGTAAATACATACATACAACTTTAGAAATATTAATGGTCTCAGACTGTGCCAGATGGCTTCTCTTAAAAAATTATAATGTCCATGTTTAGTATACTGACACTATTACCATAATTTGTAATTGACTACTTTCCCGTTGAAACCTGTGACTGATTTACTATCTAACAATTCTAAGGGAAACTCTTATCAAAGGTTAAAAATAAATAACCTTTCAAATCTGTAATTTTTAGGTTTTATTTCCAAAGGTGAATCACTCATTTCTGCATCATCATATTTTTAATCATTTCCAGCTGTAAAAATGTTCATTTTTGCACCTTAATTGATTTGGAGGTCAAATTTGTTTTCCATTTCCACCTTCCATTTTTACGGTATCCATTAATATTATTAACTGTAAATTTCATTATTTTCTGCATTGTGCTTTCTGAAACGCATAAATTTAACACTCAGATTTTTTTTTAATTTGGTAATACGTACTTGAAACATATTTATGTTAATTAATTCAGAGTCATTGCTCAGGCTCCTTACATTTTTCACTTCTTGTTGTTTAATTCCCTTTGGTTTACTTCCTTGTCAATGGTTTTTATCCTGCCTTTTCTCATTGGTAGTGTTCTGTAGAATGGCCAGATAAAAACTTTTTGTACTGTTGAACCAAGACCTCTTTTTACGACATTTGAGCTCGTTTGACTCAGAGTAGGGCTAGCCCATGCAATCATATAACCATCACAAAATAAGTGAACTCTATAGCCTCATCTCAAGTCTGTTTTACTTTCCCTTTTATATATCTGTGACCTAGTTCATACCTTTTCTATTACGTCTTTGCTATGAGATTATTCTTTGTTCCATATCCAGATCCATACGATAATGATTTCCTTCAGTTTCTTAGCATGTAAAATATGGTGTCCTGAGTTTCCTTTTCCTCTGGATTCCATAAGATCTTTGTTTTGTAAAATTTTTAACACCATGGAAAGATATGGCAAAGGTCATAGTAATATTTTTCCTGACACTTTTTATTCATGATTAGTGAGGCATAATTAGCACAGTGTCATAAAATTATCAAGATAGCTATGATCAGAATAAGCTGGGTATTTAATATATCCTAAATACAATCCTCAAGTGCTTGAAACAGTAAGAACTAGGGCTTTTGATAACCATGCCATCAGGCAAGGGACAGATTTCCTGCTATTATCTAAAAATCCTAGCCTGCATTAGAATATGAAAGTGGACTAAAGGATTATATGCTTGCTATCCACTGAAGTATTCTTATCACAAGAAATTTATACTATACTGTTCTCCAAATCATTTCATGAGGGGCACTTTCTGAGCTCGGAGATGTTATTATTGTATTTCATGACCAGATTTTGATTAGTAGAAAAATGTAACCCATCAAATAGTGTCAAATGTGTCAAAAAATTGATTTCCTGGATTTTAGAAGGGTAGAGAGGCTTACTTGTGTTCTGTTAAATTCTGCAACTTCTGTCTGAGAGGCTGGAAAAGATGAGACATGCATGAGATATAGAAAAAGCCATTAATTACAGTCAATAGACATTTCATAAGAAGATTTTGCAGTAAAGGGGGAAAGTTGTAGAATAGATGGTAACTGCTCTCAGATTAAGAAAAAATATTTTGGTGACACACTCATAAAGAAAGAATCAATAAAGATACAGATGTAAATCCTAGGTTTTGATGCACTCTGGGCACTGAACCAAAATTAAAAACTATTGGGGAAAATATGGTTTCTATACATCTTGCAATATTATATTTGGCATTGTTGCATTAAAGCATTGGGGATGTATTTTGAAGGCTGAAAACAAAAGAGTAGATGATAATTTATTAGTTCAGGCTAGCTATATACAGAAAACTATACACAATCCCCCAAATATTACTTATTAAATAAGCAGAAAATTCTTCTACTGAGAGGAAAAAAAACCTATTTATTTATTTATTTATTTATTTACTAACCATTTTACTTATACACTTTCAGAATTTTTTCTGATACTGATAGAGAATATCTAGACTCTATAAATAACTTATGAGTGATTACAGATTTCACATAGGGTTTTTGCCTATGTGAAATATTGATAATGATATTTCAGTCTTCTGAGAATTGTTACCTCTTCAATCCCTGGTAAACTGTCAACCCGCAGACTACACTTAAAGAGATACAGCCACTGTGTCCTGCCCACAGCATAGATTCATATTTGTCTATGTCAAACCCTTCTGTTAGTGTTGAGAATACATCATTTTCTGGCTGGTCCATTCCCAGCGACTACTTCCATAAAGTTCTAAATATCTTCTGAGAATACTTCACAGCTGCATTCAACTGCTGTGTTTGCACCAAACTGCCAACCCTTGCTTTCCATACAGACACTAAGGTAAGCTAAAATACATGTTTTCTCCTGTACTCTGAGTTCTTTTTAGAGAGCCTAACAGTGAGAGAGATGGATATCAAAGAATTATAACCAATCCACTGAAGTATCAAGTCAGTATAGTTTCATATTACATACATATATAACCTCATATTATACTCCAGAATGCCATTACACTAACAACTGAAATTTCTGCATATGTGTCATCTATAATACATTGCAAAGAAAGTATCTGTCACAAACTTACTAGGATATAAGGATGAAAAATAGAATCTGGTCACACTGACTGGACAGTCTATTTATCTGAACTATTTTTAGCTGCCAAAATCATCTGAGCTATGGAAGGGATCACATTTGCACACACTGACAAAGATTACCTCTTTTCACTGGCAACTCTTTCTCAGCAGCACCTTTTTCTCTATAGGTGTTAGGGGTAATTAGCAAAACATTCCTACCAAAATATTCTATATATGCCATACAGCTCTCTATGATATATCAGCCTGACTCTTTCTTTCTTTTTGTATTCTACAATAGACTGCAAACTATAGAATTTCTACAAAAAATAAAGATGTGCTTCTAATTAAGCAGTTTTAAGAGTGTGCTGAGCAGTTAATTTGTCCTCTATGTGATTCTGATCTGTTTTTCTCCCCAATAAGATATTTTGGAGCCTATTCCTATTTTCTTTAAAAATGTATTGTGGTCAATGGAGTGACTCACTTCCCTTGTAGAAAACAAGTAAAAAATATATTCATTGATATGAAAAGTGATTTAACAGAGCTTGATAGGAAATGAAACAGTGGTTTATCAAGATTCAACGGCAAGGTACACTTGATTATTTACCTCATAGAGGAGCAGGTAAGACAAAACTGTCAGAGAAACCCATACACACACTGAGTCATGAGATTCATAAATGTCCCTTTGTATTCTAAATTCCATCTCAGAGAAGAGTTTATACGTGGCTTAGTCCCAGACATGGTCAACATTTATGTCTAAAAGAACACGTTCACAATCAACCCACCACATCATTCACCTAAATTTCAAAGCTTAGTGTGCTATTAGTCACTTACTGTTGCAGCAAGAAATCTCTCAGTCTTGAGGAGTAGTCTTGAGTGGTGTCTGCTCAAGACAAGATCCTGGTGTGCAGGAAGGCTCAACGGGCCGTGTGCTGGCCACTGTTTATAAAGATGATAAAGCTTTTTTTAGGTACTGGACTAGATTGCCCAGAGAAGTTGTGGGTGCCCCATTCCTGGATGTGTTCAAGGCCAGACTGGATGGAACATTGAGCAACCCGGTCTAGTGGGAGGTGTCGCTCCTCATGACAGGGGATTGGAACGTGATGAACTTTAAGGTCCCTTCAAACTTAAACCACTCTTTGATTCTTGGATTCTGTGATTATAGGCATATTTGACTACCAGCAAGATGTCTGGGTTCCCCATACCACACAGCCCTTGACTAACACATTGCCATTCATCTCTCAAAGTAGGTTGCTAATTCATCTTCCAAAGTCAGGGATAACTTGTATGCAACATCTCAGCTCCCACTGGTAGTATGGCTGAAATGAGGAGAGGGGCAAGAAGCCACACAATGCTACAATGTTTGCAGTGGTAGAGGCCATGCAGTTTGTCTAACAGATGTGTTCTAATGCTTAACTATTTTTATAGCAAAAAAAAAAAATCCTGACATAAGTAGTGCTCACTTCTTAACCTATTTACAGGTGACTTGGAGAAAACAGCTTATTGCCTTACACTTGGCAGATATATTCTATATATAAAGGCAATTATTTGATCTTTTTTTCTCTTTTTTTACTAGATAAAATAATCCAATTTCTTCAATAAGTTAGCCAATTATTCTCTGTCCTCATTTCATGCAGCTGATTATTTCCACCTTGCAAATGTCCTTGTAGAATTGCAACTCTTTTTCTTAAAGTTTCTCCATTTCCCCAAAATTATTCTGAATCCAACTTCAATGTGCTTGCAGATTCCAAAAGGTTGATGTCATCTGTAAATTTAATCAGTGTACTTGCTACTCTATCAGCCAGGCTGTTAATAAAACTGCTGAACATTACTAGAGCCATCACAGGCTTCCTTAGAATTCCACTCAGTCCATTCCTCAAGTTTCACAATAAACCTTTAATAACTGTTCTTTTTGTACAGCTTTACAATCAAGTTTTTGCTCACCTGATCAGAATCCTATGGGGAAAATATTGTAGGCTGTATCAAAAGAATTGCAAAAATCAAGCTGTATGGTTCCTCCTATTTCTCACCTGCAATTGCTACATTTTTCATCCTATAAAATAGCCAGAGTGTGAATAGTTCTTGATGAAGGAAAGTTGGTGGCTGCTCATTCACCTGGTCATTCTTGGAATTATTAAAAATTGTGATTATTTTAGGATTTGCATAGGTACAATGCAATGAGCCAAAATACTCTCACACTAAATATATTATATCTTGACATTTTAACTTATAATATCTTCTAACTAAATATACAGTTTCTAAGTATGTTTTTCAATAATATATACTTCCAACATGACAGCTCTCCCAATTTTTGTTTAAAAAGTATTTCCTTTCAATGATATGCATTACAAATATCTTTTCCACTTCCTGCAGTCTTGCTAATATTCTACATTTCTGTAGGCAACCATTAAGCATCTTCTTATAAAGTAGCCTGTCTACACAACATGTCATATTTGACTCGTAAAAACATGTTGCTATAAATCTATAATTCTAATTTATATTGCCAGAATTATAAATGTAGCAAATTCACTTAGTTTACATATCATGTCATTATATGTCATTATATTTTCTTCATTGGTCTGTGTATAAACTAGAGAAATAAAAAAAAAATCACTCAAATATTCAATACGACATATATTTCATGTAGGCAAAATATTCAATCATTCTTTTCAAAATGTGTTCTAGCAAAATTTAAGTCTCTTTTGGAAAATTCTAAGGTTTCCAGAAAATGTTAAAGAGGTTCATTAGTTAAAAAAACAGATGAGTTTACATTTATTTATGTGTGATTTTTAGAGAATCAGTGTAAAAATTAGTTTAAAATTGATTATAATGTTATATAGATGTTTTAAATTCTATATAAAGTTCTTGAGGCACTGTTTCCAAGACTAAGAATAGGTACATTTCCTTAGGAATTACTTATGGGACTTGACTGTTTTTCACTTCAATAATGTAACTTCTTCAGACTGGACTGAAGTTGCTGAATCAATTTGCTTGAGTCTTTCATTTGGGATGGGGCAGGGAGGAAAAGGGTAAGAGCAATATGGGAATTCTTTACCTTATGGTTTAATAAGTCTATTTTGAGCAATAAGTGACTAAGCAAGAGTAAGATAGTATTTAAACAAACAGTAGATAGTATTTCATTCAAATGGGGATTTATTTAATACCCTTTATAAGAAAGGAGATAATTTAAATATTACATTCAGATTTATACCAAAAAATGTCAAGCTGTGTAAAGCAATAAATCTTCATACTTGATAAGAAAAATGTTTTTCATCAAATTGTCAAAGATTTTTCAACAAATTTCACCGCTGTAGGAAGAACATTTGTGTGGCCAGAGCTTCACTAGAGTTCAAGCTAGTCAGCACTGTGACAAACAACAAAAAGGGCTTTCTAAAATACGTTAATGGCAAAAGATCAAAAATTAAATTGATCTGTTATTTTATGATATCCGTTACCTCACAAAAAAGGACAAAGACAAAGTAGAGAACCCTAATTTCTTCTTCACCTCTGTTTTAACACCACTGATTGGCGCTGGGACCCTGGAAGCCCAGTATTAAAAGACCATGACTCAGGGGACAATGAACTCTCAGCCAGTTCTGAAAATATTTGAGATTTGCTGCTCCAGCTGGATGTGTATAAATCTATGGGGCCCAATGGGATTCATCCCAGGGTACCAAAAGGGCTGGCTGATGTCATTGTGGGACCTCTTGTCATTATTTTTTAATAGTCTTGGGACTCTGGAGAGGTCCCCATTGACTGGAAGCTGGGAAATGGTGTCCCAATTTTAAGAAGGAAGACTATGGTAATTACAGGCCTATCAGTCTCACTTCAGTGCCTGGTAAAATTATGGAGACGGTTATTCTGAGAATTAAAAACCACTTGAGAAACAACACAACAATTGGCCACAGTCTGCATGAGGGGAAAGTCCTGTTTAATCTACTTAGTTTTCTTAGTTTTCTTTTAGGACAAAGTCACCAATTTAGGGAAGCCAGTAGATGTGTTCTGGGGGTTTTATTTGTTTTAACAAAGCTTTAGATGCTGTCTCTCTCATTATGCTTCTGGGGAAAATGTCCAGCTCACAACTAGACAAGTCTGTAGCATGTTGGGTGAGCAATTGGCTGACAGGTTATAAAGGGTTATAGTAAATGATGTTGTATCAGGCAGGCAGCCCGATACATTACCAAAATGCTTCCTCAGGGCTAAGATTTAGCACCAGTGCCCTTTGAAGTTTCTATAAGCGACCTGGATGCAGGAACTGAATATACAGTACATAAGCCTGCTGCTGATACTATGTTTGGGGGAGCTGTGGAATCCCTCATGTATAGTGAGGTCTTACAGAGAGACCTGGGTAGACTAGAGAGCTAAGCCACCACCAAACATATGAAATTTAACAAGAGCGAGTACTGGATTTTCTACCTGGGATGAGGTAATTCTAATCATATGTACAAATTTCAGGACTAGGGGCTGAAGAAAAACCCTGCAAAAAAATAAATCTGGGGTTTTCAATGGATGGCAAGTTCAGTAGTAGTCAGCTGTATTGCCTGTCACCCAAAAAAGACCAACCATATCCAGGAATACATAAAGCACAACATCTCCATCCAGTTGAAAGAGGTGACTGTTCCACTCTGCTCTGTGCTGGTGTGGCCTCTCCTTAAGTAGTGAGTGCAGATTTGTAGTACCTCAGAATAGGAAGGAAATCAAACTATTAGAGTGTGTCCAGAGGAGGGAGACCAGGATGATAAAAGGCCTCAAAGGCAAGACTTATGAGGAGCAGCTGAAATAGCTGAATT
Organism: Sterrhoptilus dennistouni; assembly: GCA_013397095.1. Classification (NCBI taxonomy): domain Eukaryota; kingdom Metazoa; phylum Chordata; class Aves; order Passeriformes; family Zosteropidae; genus Sterrhoptilus; species Sterrhoptilus dennistouni. The sequence goes on along the minus strand of VWZU01016192.1, from coordinate 382,318 downwards.
CACTTGGTTTTTTTCCAGCTTGGAGAAGAGAAAGCTGAGGGGGGACTTCTTTGCAGTCTACAGCTTCCTCAAGGGGGAAGCAAAACAGAGGGGGCAGGTGTTGGTCTCTTCTCCCTGGTGACCAGTGGTAGTACACAGGTAAATTAAATGAAGCTGCTGTCCTGGGTTGCAGTGTAAGACGTACACAAAATATTTATTCTATCACCATTTTCATGAACTGTTGAAACCAGGTGGGCTAGTGTTTTCCCAAGCCCCCTGCCTCTTCTGCTAATGGCCTTTGGAGTGTCTTCTGCTAATGGCCCATTAACGCCTGGCCCATGACTCACAGGTAACTCCCTCCAGGGGTTATCTCTGTTAATGGGCCATCAAGGACCCACTTCACACCCCTCATCCCATTGTGAGATGCTCTGCCCAGGGGGAGGAGCCAAGCATTCTCACCTGGATATAAGCTGGTATGTGGGACAGTACAAGAGCACTTACCCACTGGATTCCCAGAGGACCAGAGCTCCCAGACCTTTCTACAGGATCACTGCTTCAGGAAGAGCACTTCACCTGAACTGCTTCCACCATCCTGCTCAGGTTGTATTCTGACTCTGTCAGTGATCCTTTGTGTTATTGCATTTATTTTATTTTATTTTTAGCTTTTTACCTTTCTTCCTATTAAATTATATCTCTGACTTGGAGCCTCTCATTCATTTTGCTTTCCGACCACAACAGCTGCCTCAGAGGAAGTGCTGATTGGACATTAGGAAGAGGTTCTTCACTGAAAGAATGGTCAGTCACTGGAACGGGGTCCCCAGGGTCACAGTTCAAGGAGCATCTGGAAAATGCTCTTAGTCATGTGGCTTATTTTTAGGTAGTCATAAGGAGTGGTGATTTGGGTCAATGATCCTTCTGAGTCACTTTCAGGTTTAGATGATACTGACTGATTCGATTTGCAATTATTTTAGTGACAGTTTGAAATCACAGTATCATTTATAATTAAAGAAAATTAAAAACTCACTGTGCATAATGTATATTCCATAAGTCAGCTTATTTATAAGGTCCCCAATTATATTACATTCTTTACAGTTGGACTGCTTGCACCCCAAAAGTCTAACACAAAGGCATGATTTGTTTTTTTAATGCTCTATCCCTCAGGAAAAATATATACCCTTCAAAATTTCCTTAGTATTTCCTGTCTTCATCTGAACTCTACACCAAAATGAGTTCTGTAATTGGATTTTCACTGGTGTCTTACTTTCTCTTTCTTTCCCTTTCCCTTCCCCTTTCCTTCCCTTTTCTAATTTCCCTAATCATGTAATGGTTTAACCACAGCTACCAACCAAGATGCACAGAGCCACCCCCATGAATGGGCTCTAGGACAGAACGGGATGGGCAAAGGCTGGAAAACACATGGGTTGAGATAAAGACCATTTAATTGGGAAAGCAGAAGCCATGCACACAGGTCAAGTGAAACCAGGAATTTAGTCACTGCTTCCCAGAGGCAGGCAGGATGTTCAGCCATCTCCAGGAGAGCAGGGCCCCCTCACACGTAACAGTGACTTGGGAAGACAAACTCCATCATTCTAAATGTCTCCCCCTTCCTCCTTCTTCTCCCCTCTTTATATATTGAGCATGATTTCATGTGGACTGGAGTATCCTTTTGATCAGTTTTGGTCACCTGTCCTGGCTGTGCATCCTCCCAAATTCCAGTGTGCCCCAGCCTCCTCATCAGCATGGCAGTTGGAGGAGCAGAAAAGGCCTTGACTGGATTTAAGCCCTACTCAGCAATAACAAAACATCTCTCAATTACCAATCCTGCATTCAGTGCTAATACAAAACCTAGCCCCATACCAGCTATTGGGAAGAAAATTAGCTATATGCAGAGAAATTGTTAAAAAGAAAAAAAAAGTGCTGTTGGATATCCTGCTTTTTAGTAAAAAACTGGACATTTAGACATTTATTTGCTAAAGCCCTCAGAGGCCTACACTGTAGATTTAAGACCAGAGCCAGCCTCTGAATACAGGATTAACTGAAGAGGTGAAAACCTCTGCAGTGGTCTGTGGCAAGTAACAGAATGTCGGAAAAAATGCAGTGGGTGTGAGTCATGATGGATAGTACCCTTTAAATTTTCTGCATGACATCCGCTTTGCACTATAACCTAAATTAGGTTACAATAAGAAAGTTGAGTTATTTCAAATTATCAGTTACTTCATTGTTCATTAAGGAAGCAGCTAGTTACATTATCATTCTCAGTGAAACTTCATTTTTGATCAGTATAATTCTTGATGGTTTATTTGTATTGAGAATTTTTATGAACCAGGACTTTGTGGCACATTTTTTTAATGTTCAAGAACTTTATAAAACTCTTCTGAATTATATCAAAGCTATCTTCTAGACTAACATGGAAAGAAAAATTCAAAGTCTCACTTCCCCATTTTCTTGAATAATACTAGTGCAGACTTGGTAACATAAATCCTGTCCATCAATTGATTCTTCAAGATCTTCTTCCTGCTTCGTAACTGTCTTGTGTTGGTTTTTTTCTGGTCACCAGCCCCTTTTAACAATATATATCTTATTATCATAAGAAAATACAAAGACTTATGAAGTCTGAGGCACTAAGTGCCTGAGATTTCCAATATGTGCTAAACTCTTTGCAAACAGAAAATATTAATGCAATTGTTAAACCTAGTGAACCTCCTCAGGCATTCTGGCATGCTCTAAAATTAAAGATATGGAGAAGATAACAAAATACTGAGGACTATAATAACTGGAATAGACTGTGATGAAAAGCATTTTGCAAATGAGCTGACTTAGTCAGACAACTCTGATTATATAGGATTATTCATTGTGAGCCAAAGTGTCACAATATATTCAAAAAATAATGCACTACATTTAAAAAGTAGATTTTAAGCACTTCATAGCTAAATATAGAGGATAGGTTGTGGATAGTAAATCATAAAGGACTAATTTTGTCATGTCTCACAGGGCATCTATTTGAAGAATTGAATATGGTCTTTAACATGCTCTTCAGAAGCCAGTACAAAAAAGAAAAAAAGAAAAAATTAAAAGTCTAGAGTCACAATAGATCCTATTCACTCCTTTCCCACTGGCCAAAATATGCCATTACCTGAGCATCATTGCAATTCCACTATTGCTATGTGCTTGACAGAACAACTACATGAAAATTAAAGTGTGCACTATGCTATACACAAATATTTGATATTACCAAAGCTGAATGCTCTTTTTCTGTTCAATAATTCCTAATTTTAAGAAAAAAAAATAATAGGAAACAAGTAAAGTAGTAAAAAAAGTATTAACTTGCCTGATACTTTTTTTTTAAAAAAAAACCCTCCGTTTTAATACATGAATTTATATTTTTGATTGTCTGATACTGCCTAGACTCAATTTTTAATATAACTTTATTACATAAAAAAACCTATTGCATAAAATCTATTTCACACATTTGCAGAATCATAGAATCTCTGAGATTGCAAGGAACCTCTGGAGATTCTGTAGTCCAAAAACAGTGCTTAAACAGTTGGCTCCATCAAGTTACCCAGTGGTGTCCACTCATGGTTTTAGTACCTCTTAAATGTAGACACTTCACAAATTCTCTGGGTGGTTTGTCCCAGAGTTTGACCACTCCTACAACAATAAATAAAAAAATTATCTTGTGTTTAGACTGAATTCTGCATGTTTTAATTTGTATCTATTGATACGATCCCCTCAAGCCTTTTTCAGGATCAGCACGTCCAGCTTTCTCATCTATATTCAACTTAAGAGTGCTACAGTCCTTTTATAATTTTAGTATCCTTTTAATGGACTTATTCCATGAGTCTCTTAAAATGAGGATTCCAGACATGGACCATGGACTAAGACGTCCAGATGCATCTCAACAGCACTGAGCAGAGGAGAAGGATCACATCTCTCAACCTTCAGGTACATCTCACCTTTATGCAGCCCAGCATGTTTTTGACCTCCTTTGCCATGAAAGGCACATTTCTGGCTCATGGTAAGCTACTTGTTTACCAGGACTCTCAAGTTCTTTTCTGCAGTGCTGCTTTCCAGCCAGTTAGCCTTTAATTTGTATTAGTGCCTTGGGTTATTCCTCTGCAGGATTAAAACTTTGCATTTTCCTGTGCTGAATTTTGTGAGATTGCTGGCAGCCCAATTGCCCAGACTGTCCAGGCTGATCTGTCTGGCACAACAATTGTATTTCCCAGTTTTGTATCATCTGCAAACCTGCTGAGGGTGCACTTGGTCCAAACTTCTAGGTCATTCAGCAAGATGTTAAACAGTATTTCACTCAATATCAATGCACAGAGTAGATCACTGGTGACTGGACTCCATATGGAGTTTGTGTGACTAGTCACAGCCCTCTGGACCAAGCTAATTTTCAGTCCACTCTCTAATGTCAAAAGCCTTACTAAAATTTATTAAACAAAATTAGATTATACTGCAGTTTTTAGATATGTGAAAACCTGCGATTATAAATATAAATATGTTAGGCTATCATGTCATTCAAAGCCATACTGAAAGGGAAAAAAAGAAAAATATGCTTAAACCAGCTTTAAATAGCTTCTTTGACAAACTCCTTAAAAGCAATCCTAAAAAAGGTTAGATAAAGCTAAGTTATACCACATTTACCTGAATTAGAAGCGACTGATAAGCACTGGTACTCACTAGGAAGTGATAATCACTCACCTGAGCTTATTTTACAACTTGTAAGATAGTGTCTTCTAATATCTCAGTCAAAACAAAAACGTTCTATGATGTGTTCTTTTTAAAACTCAGAAAATTAGATTTAGAACAGTTATAATGTACATATCTGGAGAAATATTTGCACCTGATATTTCATATTATTACCAAATCAGAGTTTGTTATAGATCTCTAAATTCTGTGAAAGGTATACTCAATTTCAGTGTGCCAGAAGTCTAAAAAATCGAAATCTTTGGGACATGTTCTTTTCTCAGACACCATCTGTCAGTGAAACTATTCATTCAGTATGAATGTTTTGGGTCTTTCTTTTGGAGGGTTGTTATGGTTTCTTGTTGTGATTCCAGAATGTTTTGAATTAAATAATTAATTTTAAAATAGATGTTTGGTTCACCTAAATTTTTAATAACCATGTATCATGGAGTGTACAGATTTTGGGATTCAATATTACTTCTCCTTTAGCAACCCTCATTTACATGGGATTATATTTTCAGCAGATTTATAAAACAATAACTTCCACAATTTTTGAGCAGGGATGTATCGAAACATGATATCTTGCTTAATAATTAAGTTTTGGTTGAAAGCTATGATGGGAATTTTAGTGAAAAGCGTGCATTAAGAAAAGAGAACTTTAGACACAATCTGCTTAACTTCTGATGGCTTAAATATTTAGTCTTGTAGAAGGGCAATCATAAAAAGGTTGTTTTTTGAAGATATGTATGAATATATGAATAGGTTGTGCACGTGTATATTTGGGTTGGTTGGTACCTGTTGTGAAGTAGCCCCAGTAGGCACCTACGTATCTATCACACAGTCTCTCTCTCACATCCACCTCCAGGGGGGCTGGGCAAGAGAATCAGAAGGGTAAAAGTGTGAAAACCTTTGGGTTGAGATTAATACAGTTTAATTGGGAAAGCAAAAGTCATGCGCGTAAGCAAAGGCAAAAAAGGAGTTAATTCACCTCTTCCTATGGGCAGACAGGTGTTCAGCCATCTCCGGGAAAGCAGGGCTGCACCACATGTAACAGTGACTTAGGAAGTAAAATACCATCATTCCAAATGCCCCTCCTTCTTTTGACCAGCCTTTATTGCCAAGTAGAACATTATATGACATGGAATATTCCTTTGGTCAGTTTAGGTCACCTGTCGAGACATGTTGCCTCCCAAATTCTTGTGTAGCCTCAGTTGCTTGCTTTTGGGTTCATGTGAGGAACAGAGAAGACCTTGAGACAGTGCAATAGCTGCTAAAACATCCCTGAGTTATCAACACTATTTTAGTCACAAATATAAAACAGCATTGTAATAAGTACTATGAAGAAAATTAGCTCTATTCCAGCAAAACCAGTACAGCATTCTAAACTACATTTGATTTGTGAATATAAAAAGCAAATTATTTATATTCACTAAGTAACAATCACAGGAGATCTGAGTGGTTTGAATCTGTAGTAATAGTGACATGGGAGCACACGTTATCTAAGTCTTTCCGTTTCTAAAAGCAGAAATGCATCCTGACATTCTATGTGCTGTGTTAATCTGATAATTCTAATCCTTATTAATAATTACAAGGCAAGCTACTGCAACAAATATTATGAGGCAAAAATCTTCACGCTTTAAGAACTGAAAACCCCTCAAAAACATTGACACAGTCCTCTTCAAAGACAGGTTACTGAAGTCATTATTTCTCCATCTGCAGCATGTGCAGAGAAGCCCATGCAGGAGCAGATTTTCTGACAGAAACTGTGTTGCATGGAAAAGACCCATATTGGACAAGTTCATGAATGACAGCATCCTGTGGGAGGAACTTGATGGTGAAGAAGGGGAAGGGTGTGAGAAGGAAGGAGTGGCAGAGAGAAAGCATTGTGAACCAACTGCAGCTCCACTTTCTATCTCCCTTGGCTGCTTGATAAGGGGGAAATAGAATAGTCAGGAGTGAAGCTGAAGTTGGAAAAAAAACAGAAGTAGAGGTGGGAGGGAAGAAGGAGGGTGTTTCTATTTCTCACCATCTTACTCCATTGCAAATAGCTGTCAGTAAATTAAACTTTTTTCCTTGAGTCTAGTTTTGCCCATGACAGTAACCAGCAAATGATCTCCCTGTCTTCATCTCAACTCATGAGACTCTTCCATCATACTTTCTCCCTGTGCCCAGTTGAAGGGTGTGAGAGTGAGAAAGCAGCTTGGTGGGCACCTGGCAGCCAGTTAAGGTCAAGCCACCACACACACTGAGGTTCTATCCAGCTCTTATAATTTATGAGCAACACAGACATTTACCAAGATAAAGAAATAAAAACAAAACAATGTTGTAAATGTGTGCTAAATGAAAAGCCTTACCAGGTACAACTAGAAGGATGAACAGCAAAGATGCCTGTAGACCAGTCTGTTGTAATTTACTTAATTTATACAGCTGTTCTGAATTTGAATGTAACCATATTAACCATTCACTAGCCATATTAAAGGTTTCCTTAAATATCACACACAGAAATTCTGACAGATAACAGTAAGATGGAACATTCCTCCACACTGGTATTTTCTGCCTCCCAAATATATATGTAGCAGTGTTAAACACACCATCTTCTGTTAAAACAGATGGTGTCCCCATTAATGATAAACATAAAACTATATTTATGTCAGACAGCAAATTAAATCTAATTTAGTTTAATTCAGTACTGTGTTCACACTGCTCACTCTGAACCTATGGCATGGTTTTCTTTTGTTTAATTTCTTCAAAAATTTATCTCCTGTTTTCCTCAAGATCTACCAGAAGGAATGCTTATTGAAGAAACTCCAGATAAATTATTTGAGGAATTTTATTTTCCTGGTTCAAGAAGAAAATCATCCTTTTCTCCTACTGTCAGGAGTGATTACATGTCCAGGAAGATTGTCTCCTCAGTTATGTGCAACTGTTTTGTTCACACTCCAAGAATTATGCAAACATTTTATAACTGGATGAAAGTGATACTTTTAATGATATATTTAATTGAAAAGCACTGAATCGTGTCAATTTTATCTCGTTGGGTTTTAGGAATCTCAGTAATGCCCTAAGTCATTAAGAGAGTTAAGCAAAAAGGAGTTGTTTTCAATATATATTATCAATGATAATGACAATTTAACTCAAACAAAGATAATGCAAAAAAAAAAAAAAAAAAAAAAAAAAAAAAAAAAAAAAAAAGGAGACCAAAACACAAACAACAAAATTCAAAATTTTGAAGGAGCCAGAAAGTGGATGCTTTTAAATTTGTCCAAAATTAGGCATATCACAAAAACACCAGTCATGATGGAAAAAAGCTATTATATTTACCTTAGATATCAATTGCACAGGGAAGGACAGACATTTTCTCACAAGAGTAAAGTCTCATAGTGATTTTTACTAGATACTACTTCTAAGTATAAATTAGTATTTTTAATGGGAAAGTATTTTTGATTTTGAAGATGGATTCCCTGTCTTTATCTCTGATGCTTTTCTGTCAACCTATAAATCCTAAAAAGTGTGAGTAATACTAGGAATGTAGTTTCTTTTTATTTTGGTTCATTTGAAAATTAGATCAACCAGAAGAACACCAAAACTGAGCAAAAGCAGACACACACGAGAAGTCTGCTGAATGAACCTGGGTAGTAAAACTAGTAATAAGACAAAAGCAGAATTCATACTGGTTGAGGGTCTCAAAAATGGTCAACCTTTTCTGAATTTTTATTTTCACTTGAGGAAATAGGACATATTGTATAAATGCCTGTCATTGTTGGTTTTGTCAGCTTCTCATCTGGTACCTCATTCTTGTCTCAGTGCCCTGTTCTTGCCTCTGCTCCACTGAGTATCCAGTACAGCACACTAGAGCCACTATCTACAGCCAGCAGATAGGCAGGTAGCCATCAGCTGCTCTCTCTGCTCAAATAGCCATCTGGCTTCTCTGTTTCCAGATTCTGAAAAACACTTAACCTTATATTTTCCTGCAGAAAACGGAAAGAGTGGAATTGTTTGAACTGGGAGCTATCAAGAAGATGATATGGAGAAAACATAAGGACAAAATGAGATAAGCAAGAAAAGAGGGGGCAGAATATGAAAGGCAAAATGACTATTCAAATAGGAATGGGGTCCAAGATCTCATGGGAACAGCCACATGGTGTGTCTTTACATATTGGTTTCTTCAGAACAATTTTAATGCAGATATCAGTCAAGATTTCAGACGTAAAAGTCATTAATTTTTTTATATAATACATGCAAAACATCTGAAAGACAACAATGCCCACAGGCAGAGCAGGCAACAGAAAGGATGAAGACAAAAAATCACAAACGCTTTTGCTTGTCCAATACTGGGCTCTTTGTTTCTGTATGAGCTACATTGATTCACTGCTGTCTCTGCCCAATTTCATGGTTCATTGTCCTTGCTAAAAGAAGACTGGTTTCAACTTCATTGTCCTATACAAAAGAATAGTCCATCCTTCCAAAGATAACAAACGGCCATTAGGCCTTACTGTGAGTACCAACTCTACAGACACTGGCAGGTGCACTGTTGCGGAGTGATTCAAATCTGTTAGTTTTCCTCTAACGGGGTAGTTGTTAGATTTATATTTAGTATCACTGCCAACCCTAGCTCTCTCTAGCAGATGTTGAGCAGACTTAGCCTAAAAGCAAGACAACATTTTTTTATAATTTCTCCTCTCTCTCTTTCTACTCTGCCATTACATCTACTACACAGTATTTATTTTGTGATAGAAAAATGATTTGCTTAGAGAAAGTTGAACACTTTCTTGGTTCAGATTGGGTCATGAAGGCATAACCATTATTACCATTATTGAAAATCTGGGATTATTATAAGAAATACAAGAAAATGGACAGAATACTTTAGCCTGGAAAGCCCCTTTTCCTCTTTTATTTGTAAAAACAACATGTAGGCAGGATTACAGAATTGAAGCATGGTTGGAAAGAAGAAATTACAGCGGAACTTGTAATGTATCTATATGAGAGGTACATTAACCTGTCTCCAAATAAATGTGTTCTATCAATGAATAATCTGTTCCTTTCTGTGCAATTTGCATAGGACTTTGCAACCTGACTAATCCCATTTTGGAAGATATTCTGGTACTTCTTCTTTCCTCAAAAAAAATCTCAGGCTACAGAGGATAGTGTCGTGTCTCATACCTTCTCATATGTCATCTAATATAATAAAATAAATTTTAACAAAATAAATATTATATTTTCACATGAACAGCAGAAAAAGTAAAAGAAAGCAGAAGAATAATGTTGGTTTTCTGAGGAGAGAAAATATAAAATTTATATCAGTAAAAATGGAACAATTTTTCAATATCAGATTCTTATGATGCCTTAAGTTTTAGTTCTCATATTTTTCAGATTTTGTGCTGCCTAGGTGTGTAGCTCTGAGCCTCATATTAAGTGTTAATCAGCTCTCTTCACAGGGTAGGTAAACAAAACAATACTTTTCCAGCTTGAGACCAAGGATAACTATTACAAGTTTCAGGCCCAAAAAAGAATAAGCAATGAAGAGTTGAGGGGAGAGAACAAGGAGGATGGCACTTCATAACCAGGAGCTATAATGGGACAATTAACCCCAATATGCAAAGAGACCAAAACTTATGAAAGTGTGAAACCTCATGACCGGTTGTGCATTTTGTGACCATTTGGGTCCATCTTGGGTTTACGCCTGGCCAGGCTCTTGTATTGGCCAAGAAAAGGTGTATCCTTTAAGGCCTTTTAATAAATACATAACTTTATTCTTTTAGCACTGTCCAGTCTCTGTTCCAGGTCAGCCTTCTCAAGGCATCACTTACACTGAGGTATTTTTGTCATTGTACTCTATATATTGGCATCAAATCTTTGGCATGCTAAGGTTACAAAAAGTTGCTCCACCTTAAAAATATATATAGAAAATATAGAATAATAAGGAGACTGCTTCTTCTTGACTTTTACAGAAAACAAAATTGCAGTGTTTTTAAACTCAGTAATGCTAGAGGTTATTGCCTGGCAACAGCTTTATGTAGAAAATGCATTGTGTTTCACAGAATTTTAATTTAAAAAAAAGGTTCCTGGTCTCTCATTCTGGCAGGTATTTTTTTTTTTCTGAAAAAGAAAGCAGATCCAGTATATGTCCCATCAAAATTGAATCTCTGATTTCAAGAAAAAAGAAATAAACACACAAAGTAATTTAATTGTTTATTGTGGAAACAAGGAAAAGAAAGAGAATGACTCCACAGTACATTTTGAAATCTCCAGTTGAGAGACATATTCTGTATTTCAGTAGTTACTCCATTGCATGCTTGGTAATACCAGTAAAACCAGAAGACATTCATTCTTCTTCTGGGGAGATCTAATAACCAGCTTGTGGAATTTGAGATGGAACTCCTCAGACGTGAATTTATTTGCTTGGGAAATGGAATGTGATCTCAGTGAAATGTTCTCATGATAAGTTAATGAAAGATTTGACCTGGGATAGAGAAAGACTCACATTCATGTACCTCTGTATAGTGTGTGATTAGTTTTAGTAAGGCTTCAGAGGTAAAATAGAAGAAGGAAATGTACATACCTTTGAGAGGAACTTAGATGTCCCTGGAAAAATATGGGTATTTTTCTAAGAAGCACCTTTGAGAGATATCCTGTAGTTTAGGGGTGTGGGGAAGAAAGGGTGATGGGATAAAATATACACTCATAAACTTTCCCAAGAGTATATTCTGACCCATAAGCCCAGACACAACTTACACCCGTATTGTTAATACTCCCAAATCATGCTCGGATTCCTTTGGAACCCTGCAAGTCACCCAAGGCTGACACTGTGTAAGAAAAGAACCTAGAAGCTGATCACTTAGATGATTAAAATGGAGCCTTGTCCGAAGTCTTTGCACTGGTTAAATAATTAAGATGAAAACTTAGATCTTACTTACCCTTCAACAATATAACATTGTCTTTTTAAAATGTGTACATGTAACACCAGAAACAGATGTCTGAATCAGAAATTATACTACAACACTGAGATTGCTTTTAAAATCTCACTTCAAGCAAGGGAAATACTATAAGCGGGAAGATATGAATAAGAAAGAAGATAAAGAGAAAAGATAAATGAGCCACAGCACGGATAAGGAGTCTCAGAGTTAATATTAACCTAAAAAACCCTTATGTGATAGTTCAAAAAATCAAATATTTCAACTTTTTTTCTCATCTCTAAGGACCTATCAGCAAAATTATTCTGAACAGTGAGGTGTATAATGCATGGACATGCTACTGTATAGTACTGAACCTCATATATATTCTCTCTAAAACCAAGATCTACTCCTAAACAAATTAGAGTTTAGAAGAATCCAGTGGTTTCGGTGTCATGGGATAAGTGGAAGCTTTAGATAAGCCCTGCCTTAGCCTCAGGTTTTGGCAACAGTTTAAAATTAAGGAATCACTCTGATCCACAAGTTCTAATAATGATTGATCAGGTCTACTTATAAAAATTAATTATTTATTAAATAGACAAGAGACAACAGTTGAAAGATCTTAATCACAATTATTCACTACTCAGTATAAAACTAAAGAACTACTAGTAGATTTAAGCATAACACAAAACAGCACACTATAGCAAGGGATATAGTTTGATTAAAGCTAGCAAAAGAAATAGTTTTGATTAGGAGTCAGATGGAACTCACCACTGAAATGGGAATAATGTGCACAGATTCCTTCGCTTAATCCCTGGGCTGTAACTCCAAGCATCCCTACTCAAGGCAGAAACTCCACACAGTCCAGGGAGATGTACAGGTTTCTGCTTTGTGAACGTTTGGCGTGGGTTTTATGGTCATGAAGTGAGGGGTCTGTCAGTCAGAAATCTGGCTTATCTTCCCAAATCTCACCTCAACATTAAGATGTTCATTGGCAACTGGGAGATGCCAGACCAGAGTTAACCCCATGGTGCCAAAATAACTCACAACAAGACAGCTTGTCCTGCTTGAGTTATCTGACACATTAAGTAACAACACATAAACTCTTGGGGGGCGGGTGGGGGTGAGATTCCTTGCTGCATCTGGTCCCTGAACAGATTCAGATCTTATCTAGCAATAGAAATTAAGCCTGTGTAAGGAATTCTAGAAAGACAATCTGATTCTGTGGGGAATAGAGAGTACAAGGGAAAGAAGCAGGTAACACAGCAACTGGGAAAGTGCTGGAAAAAAATCAGAAAAAATCTGTAATATGATAACCACTTTGAATTTGTAATTTAACTACTTATTCCGACTTTGTCCTCTTTTATGTTAATTCTTTCACAAATACTTAAAGAAGACATAATTTTCTCCATGTACTTAGTTAAACAGTCCTTCAATATCAAATTTAAACTACTCTTTATTAGAGTGTACCAATTACTTTCTTTAGAATCATTAATATATTATTATGCCATGAATAAAATAACACCTAAAATTTTGACTATTTTCAGCTCTGGTTTCCTTTTGTCGGTTTAAAAAAGCAAAGAAGTATTCCAACCCATAGACTGGAGTGATCAAGAAGAAAATATATGAATAAAGTTTTCCTGTTGCTGTTATTTTCATAATGTGTACATCATTTCTGAAATAATCACAGCATTAAAAGAAATTAACTGTAGGTATTACTTCAGTCTATTAACATTTTGACATCATATATCTATGTTCAAATATAAGATCAACTAATAAATAGATAAATATTCTCTAAGTTTAAAGTTTCTAGATTGAGTAGTAATGCACATTAACTTTGACTTACTACTTGCTTACAGAAGCTTGCAATTGGGTACAAAGTGCACAGACCTCCACAAGAGGAAAAAATGGTTCACTTATCTGCAGTAAAAGTGGAAGGAAAATTTAATTAAGATTATTTATTTTAAGAAGAGACTTTAAAATACCTTTACCTTGTTGTTTAGCACAACAAGCAAATGCGGAGATGACACAAATCATCTCTATGAAGTCTGATCAAGATCATATATTTCTCAGTAGAGAAAGTGGGGATCTTATCTGTGCATATGAATACCTAAAGGAAGGGATTAAGAAGAAGGAGCCAGGCTCTTTCTGTGGTTTCAGTGACAGGACAAGGGGCAACGGGCACAAACTCAAACACAGGAGGTGCAGTCTGAACATAAGCAAATAACTTTTTAACTGTGATGATGACTGAGGACGGAACAGGTTGCCCAGAGAAAGAGACTTCTTCCTTGGTTTCAAAATTCATCTAGATATGTAGATATGACCCTGGGTATTGTGTTCTAGGTGGCCCTCTCTGAGCAGAGGGATTGGGCAAGATGACCTCTAGAGGTCCCTTTCAACCTTAACCATTTTGTGATTTTGTGCTATATTTCTAAGATAAAAAGCAACTATTTAAATTAATTTTTTTATATTTTTATATATATATTTATTTATATTTATTATATATATATATACTACTATAACAAGAGAAGTATAGCTATAAGAAATACAGATTGAAAGTAGTTCTCTACCAAAAAAGAAAAAAAGGTAGAAGTAATTTCTGGAATGATCTTCTGTACTGGTAAGTACAAGCAAAGTACCTACATTAATTTAAGAGAGAATTTAACAAGCTAGGGTAAGAAACTATATTTAAAAAGGAACATTCTTTGGTTTAGAAATCAAGATATCCAATATAGAAGCATCATCAAAGGTATTTTTTTATTTTAGTTATACTGCCTTAAATCATGATTTGGGGTTGTAAAAGACTAGCCATTGGTCACAGCTAGCATGAGTTCAGAAGGGGAAAGTCTTACTTGAAAAACTCAATTTTCTTTTGCTACCAGCTCAAGGAAATAAAATAGAAGAGCAAAGTAGCACTCAGTACTGATGTACTGGATTATTTAATTTCTAAATTTAAGAATATTCCTTTTTTTAATAGAGTTTCTCTCCTAAGCTTGCTAAACTGCTTAAATTTATGCAGATAATTTGCTTGTACAGCATAATGCAGAGTATTGCTTTGTTCTCTTCTATTATATTTCCTAGACTGTAAAAAACACAGGACAACCCACCGTCTTTGCAAATAACGTTTGTAGTACTGAGTCTTACACTAAATGAGATATGTTTCTTAAAAAAGAAGTATATCTGTCCAGTCTTGATATCCATATAGAAGTTTCTGTTGCCCTGAAGCCTAGAAACATTACATCATCCACACATAATTTTTGTTGCCTCTTGATCAAGAAGAAGACACAAAACAAAGTTCCTTCTGGATAAGTGAAATACTGAGCAATCAACATTAAAATGATGCAATATAGTCTTATGGCTGTCTACATTTTACTGTGTTTCTGTAACGTAAAACTTACTTCGTGTCTATGATGTACCAAAGCACAACTAAGCTCAATTTTAAATGGGAGCTATGTCATATAATCTTTAAGTATAAGCCATTAATGTTATTCAGCAAGTATCACAGTTTAGTGCTCAACACAATGTCTGTAGAATGCTATCATCTAATGAATATAAAGCCAATATTGACTTACAGCTCATTGAGCTCATTGGTATTTGTCCATGGGTCATTGACAGTAGAACATTTTACATCTACTATGATTGTGTTTGAATACATATTTATACCCAACAGTTTACTGTTACAATTATACAGAAGATTTAAAATTACCATGAGTTTAAAGCAGCCATGTTAAGGAAATTCAGCTTAAAGATAAAGTGATATCCTCATAAAAATCTTACAGTGGGAACCTGTTATTATCCAATTACTGCATTCCTCCACAAATTAGAAAATCCATCTTTTAATCAATACTTTTTTATTGACTAAGCAAAGCTTAAAACTGATTGGATTGCTGTTAAAACCCCTGGATGATGGAGCATACTTTGCTGGACCAGCCTATCACATTGTTGGGGGTTCGGTTTGCTCCTTTTTACTTTAAAGAATTTGCTCCTTTTTACTTTAAAGAATTTTTTCCCCATAAATTACCAAGGAGATTAAGTGTTGGATACTTAAAGAGTACTTGACCAAAACAAAGAGATGGCCAAAGCTCGGTTGGAGAGGTTTTTCTTTATCTGTCGTAACTCCAGAAGGGAGGGGGTAACTGCCTTCTCTGACAACAAGCCAGCTGTTAAAAACTGGGTGGGGTATTGTTATTGTTTCTTATCTCTGCTCAATCTTCCACTGCCTCCCAGGCCAACTGTTAAAACCCGATGGAGTGGTGTTTCTTATCTCTGTTCATTCTTCCACTACCCCCATGGGAGTATCCTCTGTTAATGGACCATTAAAGCTCACCAATGGCATGACACATTTCATCACCCTATTGTGAGATGCTCTACCCAGGGAGAAGAAGCCTAACCATTTCCACCTAGATAAAAAGGAGCCACGAGTGTCACCAGGCACTCTGGTGTTCCCACAAGACTCCCAAAGGAAGACTGGACCCATCTCTGGACCCTTGGCTCCACAGGACCATCTCTGCTTCCAGCAGGACCACATCTGCCACTCCAGGCGGGCTTACTTTTGGACTGTTTCCAACACCCTGACCAACAGGGCGTCAGGTTGTATTTCTGACTCTGTCAGGATTTTCTGGGATTCCTTGTTTGTTTGTTTGCTTATTCTTTTGTACTAGAACATTTGTATTTTTTAAAATCCTAGTAAAGAACTGCTATACCTATTCCCAAAATCTTTGTCTGACAGCATTTTAATTGCAAATTTATAATAATTTAAAAAGGGGGAGGGGGGTCTTACATTCCAAGGGAGACTCCAATCTTCCTTGGCAGATACCTGTCTATTCAAACAAGACACACATATATTAAAACAACTCCACAAAAAGCTAAAGTCTTCTGGTTCTCATTTGTTTCTCAAAACCCTTTTATAAGCCAAATTAATGTCCTTGAATATTAGGACTTGTATGTGCATTGGTGCTATATATCTAGTTGGAAAAGGCATCTCTGTAGAGAAAAAC
Organism: Sterrhoptilus dennistouni; assembly: GCA_013397095.1. Lineage (NCBI taxonomy): Eukaryota > Metazoa > Chordata > Aves > Passeriformes > Zosteropidae > Sterrhoptilus > Sterrhoptilus dennistouni. Next base: position 365,757 of record VWZU01016192.1, on the reverse strand, counting down.
TTTAAATATTCATTGATTTATTTATTTGACAGGATTTTATATCACTACATCAGGATTGGCTATTAGTTACAGTAAAGTTAAGTACAAAATGTAGCCCAAACTTCAATAAGGTACAGATAAAGACAAAGACTCTCTTCAAAAACTAATCCAAAGAAAGTGTAATGGCCTTAGGAACTGAAAATCACTTAGATATGTAGGAAGAAATAATCAGTTTATTTCAATGGTGAAAATTATTTTTCTTTTTTTTAGATCTCATTATCTGTTTTATGAATCAACAATACCCTGCTTTACAGAGAGGGGTAGGTCTAGCCTATCAACTGCCAAATGACAGAATGAAAAATGCTTTAATTTCAAAAGATTTGTTGTCAAACTTTGAAATGGTAACAATAGGTAAAGCTTTATCAGCGAAAGGCCTCGCTTTGTTGCAATAAAGTGACTCATTCAGTACAAATGGAACTGGAAAGAGAAAATTGGCCAATCCATTTAACCTCACAAAAAAAAAAAAAAAGAAAAAAAACAACTGCTATCTATGAAACAGCCTCACAATTCTTGCCATAGAATTAAGACAGAAAAGTTTGTTGCTTGAAATAAAGAAAAAATTGCTTGTTCTTTCTCTAGCTGAATAGTGCTATTGTGAAAGTTATATATCCTCATAATTAAAAAATACGGGATCTGAATTCAGTTCTCCTGAATTTAATTGCTCCACTTAGACATTTAATTAAAATCCCTAATCTTAGCTTGGTTGAATATAAGTTCAGTATACATCCTTGTGTATCTTCTATATTCTCCTGAGATTTATATAAAAGTAAGGTCAACATTCTTCACAGATGCCCTCTTTCCAAACGTTTCTTCTTACAGCAAAAATACCACTAAGCTAAAACTTGGCTCACAAGTTTTCAGTACAGATAAGAAATTATTTTGAATCTAAGCTATCACTACTGTGTATTTTTAGTTTAGAAAGGAAAGACTAAAAGAGGATCTCAAAATTATGTATAAATATCTCAAAGGCAGGGGCCAAGCGGATGGTGCCAGACACTTCAGTGGTGCCCAGTGACCGGATGAGGAAAACTGGCCATAAACTAAAACATAAAAAGACCCACCTCAACATGAGGAAGAACTTCTTTATGTTGAGGGTGGCACAGCACTGAACAGGCTGCACAGGGAGTCTGTGGAGTTTCCCTCTCTGGACACATTCAAAACCCACCTGGAGGTGTTCCTCTGTCACTTGATCCAGGTGACCCTGGCTTGGCAGGGGTGTTGGGCTGGATTATTTCCAGAGGTTGCTTCCCATTCTAACAGTTCTGTGATTCTGTGACTGCACAATCAAAGTGAATTTTTTTAATGCGTGAAATCCACATAAGAGAAAGAATTGTTTCAAAAAACTCTCTATATGTAAAGCCTTATTCTATAATGTTGGATTTTTAGTGCTTTAAAATGAATTCTAACCATGATAATAAGCTAACATTGGTATAGTGGGCAGTAGGTACACATCACTGAAGTATGTGCACCTACTTCCATCTATTTTTAAATGCAGTTACGTTTGCTTTGAAAGTAGATCATGAATACAATTAAGCATTGAAATTCATGTTGAAACTTCATTTTAAAAATATTCATATTTTATAAAAAAAATTTCTCCATTGTGTTATTTCTATTTCTATCCTTAAAGTTTTTAATTCAAATACTTAAATATAGATGTTTTATATTTATCTTCCTTAAGATCTATATAATTAGGAAAAATATTATAATTTCTTCTATACTGCAAACTAGATGATACACACAAAGAACATAGTGATGGTTTGTACAAATTATAAATAGATTGATATTAGCCTGGCTTTGACCACAGATTTCAAAATCGAGCACTGGATCACACAATCCTAACAAAAGACTGAGTGAAGCAACGAACATTTTTTGCCTAATGAGTAACTGGAAACAAGAGATGTGACTGTGTGATAATAAGATAGAGTGATAATCTCCAGATTAACACCATATTCACCATTTTTTCTTTGTGAAATAACTGATGATTTTCTTAATAAATTGTTGAATTATATAATTTGCCTATCACTTGTCATTTTTGCTTGGGTCTGGTTTATAATAGGTATAAACAGCTTAATTCTAGTAAAGGATTTTTATTGATTATTTAAAAATTAGTTTGGTTTTCTTTTATTTAGATGTAAGAAAAGAATAAAGTTATCATATTATTTAAAAAATCAAATGCTTTTTAAGTAACATGTAGTTCCATGACATTCTTACATTTCGACTTCCCCAAAAGAAGGAAATTTTCATTAATGGTAATTTATAAATACAGTGACACGAAGTGAAGGAACCCATGTAGAAAATGCACTCTAAATATAGAATTTGCACTCCTACTTATGATATGCCAGGAGACTTGTACTAAATAATATCAAAATATGCAGTCAGTAAGATTGTTTTAATATGATTGAAATGATAATGATAAATGTATTTAAATAATGATGGGCAGCAAATTTTAAACTCAAAAGTCGGACCACTGAAATCAACAGAAAAATAGTGCAGGCATGACTTGCTGTTCAGACATCTCAGGAAGGACAGCAGACATGCAAAACCAATGAATAGTTGACTTTGTTTTTATTTGGGGGGGCAGTTCTCTTCCTTTTTCCACATTAACTTTAGGGTCAGTTATGCAATGTGCTACTATATGGAATAGTGGTAGAACAACTGAAATCAAAACTTCCTGATTTTTTTCCACAGGACATGGTTTTGTATTGGTATAGCAATTCTTGACACTGTAACATAACAGCAGAGGTTCCTCTCCCATATATCCTTTTTTATTGCACTATCTCATTATGGATAGTTTTCATTTGGATTGTATCAGGATTGGAACTAGTTGGAACCAAGTACCAGTTTTCTGACCTCTAATTATCTTCTCCATCTTTCTGATGTCATTGGTTTCTTTAAAGCGTGTGTTAAAAATTCTTTGCTCGAGTTAGCTTTTAAAAGCTCAAATATAGAATATGTGCCACCTGTCCATATGGGCTCTTTTGGAATCTGAAAGGCTCCCCTGTATTCTGGAATGCTTCCTTGTGATCACTCTATGCTTTCCTTTGATTAAGATTATCCAGTTTATACCTAAACAACCTTTTCTCTTTCCCACTGTCATGTTTGTGGCCTTCAACCACATGCCAGTCTTGCTTGATTGATTATACTGAGCTTCCAAGGTGGTATAATAATGTCAGAATGTGTATGTACCTTTCCAAACAAAACCAAGATTTCTAAATTTTAGCATATGGAGGGAAGTTGTTTGCTTGTTTTCCTTGTTTTGTTCTTATATATTCTCACACCATTACAAAAAAAAAAAAAAAGTAACTGACATAATCTGTGGTTAGTCAGAGCTATTTTATGAACTCACTCAAACTCACTCAAAGCAAGAAATTTAAACTTAATTTATGCATATAGACAAGGTCAGGAGTTGGCATCAAATTAAAGGATGTCCAGATCACTCTTTACAAAGCAGAATGGAATTTTTCATTTGTTGGCAAACTAAGGTGTTTCTTTTCAACACTGTGGCCCTATAGCACTGCACAAAACTATTTTGTTGTTCCTAAAAATGAAAGCTTGTGTGCAGAGACATTGAAGTAAAGCAGAAGAAGAAGAAATTAAATTAACATGATGTAATATATTACTAGTATTTTATTTGCATTATTCTTGCTGTTGTTAGGAGTACCTGGAGATCTTAACAAATTGCACTACATTCATGTGTTATATTTGAAAAGTATGAAACAAAAATATGCAGAATGTTGGTATTTTTTGTCTGGATTGAAAATATGCACTTGAACATACAAGAAAGTACTAGTAATAACACCCCAAATCTAGCAGTCCTTATGTTGATGAAATAAAAGTCACTCTTATTTAAAAAAATCAAAATTGCAATCTGATCTATAGGCATCGCAGTGGGACAATTTGTCATTCCATGAGTCTGACACAGTTTGTCATTTCATGAGTCTGACTGATAACTGTTGAAGTCTGTATTGGTGACAAAAGTATTGAACTATTGAATTGTTTGTTCTTAATTTACACAGATACAGGTTGAAACTTCTGTGCCAGTCTAAGATAGAAGAAAGACCTTTACAATAACACAAATTATTTTTCTGGACATTTTTATCCAGAAAGAAGCAAATATTACTCCAAAGAATTTAGAACTCTTTCAATTACACAGTTTCCTGTTACCAGTGAGTGTGTTACTACAACAGTCAAGGTAATAAACAGGATGGTTTTTAACACTTAGTATATATTTTATTTTACAATATGCAAAATGTATAATATAAAATAAGTATTACTAAAGACAAGGATTGATGCCAGAAAACATATAAATTGGGGATGAACTCATCTGTAATTACTTGGCAGCCCACATACAGTTGTCTAATCACATTTGAGATATCCAAAACACTGTGGTTGGCCTTCAGGTTTTGCTTCACAAGGGAACAATTCTCCCATCAATACCAAGTCATGTTTGTTAGATTTCCTGGTATCTCTAATATCCTATAACATTCAAAATACCCATTAACATTGACATTTGGGTAAATGAATCAAGCTTGTTCTGTAGCCTGCATAGAAATTCTTGGGCAGAGTGCTAAGTGAACTTTTGACTTCCTGTTATCATTGTGTGACCATTGTGCATCAATATCATAAGTCATATTACCGTGGTGGGCTGTTCCCTCATGTATTCAATTGTCCTAAGACAGATGTCATTAGTATATCTTCTTATCAACATATGTAAATACATTGTGGGAGGAGGTAAAAAAGATGCATCCAGACTGTATCCGGAGTTGTTCAGAGACAGGACAGCACATAGTGGCCACATATAGAAATATAGATAATTCCATTTAAGCATAAGAAAAAGAAAAAGCAAATACTGTGAGGAGGATCAAACACAAGATTAGATTGTCCAAACAAGTTATGAAGGCTTCATCAGTGGAGATACTGTCCTGAGCAACCTATGGTAGCTGACCATGATTGAAGGATGTTAAACTAGATAATACCCTGGGATTCTTCCCAAACTTAGAGGTTCTGCAATGAGTTCTATTTTCTTACATTAATAGTCAGTCTCTGTCAAAGTTGTTGAACTTTTAACAGGTACAGTTTCCTAGAGTAAAGACAGCTTGACAACCCATTGCTTGAAGCATAGTGTCCTCTTTTAAGCCAGTCTCCTCCTGGCTTATTCTAATGTGCCTTCAATCTTGTGCTGGAAAAATAATGGAAAATCAATCCCTATCCTCCTTGCCCCCTTGCCCATAATTTTCATGCCCCTCTTGACCCTATAAACCTCTGTCAGGTTCTCCTTTGCACATATTTTACTCATAATGAATAGTCCAAATTTATTTAGCTGTGGTTTAGTCATTCCTTCTCAGACTGATTTAATAAATAAATAATTTTTTCATCTACTTCTGTGGCAGTGGGTTGATGAGTGCTAATGGTTATCCTTTGTTGATATGTTATATGTTAATGTTGCATAGTTCATGACCTGTTACCCCTTTTTCTCCCTATTCTTAGTACCATAAAGCGGTTACCTGTCAATCTTGTTGTTTACATGGCACCTGGCCCTGCCAGTCAACCTGAGACCTCTCCCAGTGCCTGGAAGGTTCTAGGAAGAGTCCCAGGTTATTGGTTAGAGTCAGAGTTTCCCCCTCCTACAAGTTATATTATTGGCTATTGTATTGATTGATGCTCCCTGAGTCACTCCCTGAGTCCCTGTCATTGGTCCCCATGCTCTGCCGTCCCATGTGTTCCTTCCCCCCTTTAAAACTGTAACGCTCAGAGGTCTCTCTGTCTCCCCGTTTCTCCGTCTCTCATACCTCTGTTCGGAGCCTCGGCCCTGAGGTAGAATAAACCTCAGTTGCTGTTTCTTCAGAGGGTCCTGTCTCTCATTTCATCCGTGCCTTAGTAATGACTCTGCTTCACTGGCTCAAAGACCCCCTGTGTTGCAGTGGTGCCAGGGCTGGCCGGAGCCCTCGGAGAAACCACTGTATACTTCCATTTTAACAAACTCTTTTTGAAATTTAGAAATCCAGTATATACATTCATAAAGTGACCTAATTTTTTACAGTTTAATATGGTAGTTGTCTATTACTTTCAAACAATTCTTCAGCGTATAATCATCTGCTTGTTATCTACTGCTACTAAATATTGAGCAGATATTCATATGGAACAATTTACCTTAACGTCTAGGTTTCAGATTGACCCGCAATGATCAGCTCAGAACACATAATTTTTTATGCAATGTGATATGTTTATTTATTTCTATATTTTGGTTTAATGGATTTATTGCCTGCCAGTATTGTAAGAATTTTTCATGATTATTCACAAACCATCTTTGTACTTGCTAAAATGAATAACACAATAACATCAGAGATTTTGTCATTTCACTGTTGTCAAAGGTCACATCAGCATATCTGGCACAGTTTCTTGGGGATCTCCCTTGTGAACTCCAACCACTATGAAAATGGATCATTTATCTTTGTGTTCTATTTTCTATCTCTTAATCGTGCAAAAACTTCTATTTTAATCCAAAGTTTTTCTATTTCCCTGTCAAAAGACTTTTGGTAATCTAACAATACATGTCAGGGGGATTGACCCCTATTCACAAACTTGTTGACTGTTTGACAAGGTATGTAAGGCAAGAAATAATTTTCTAAAAGCCATGCTGATTTCTTCCACTATTCTACATTTGTGCACAGAACAACTACTTCTGTTCTTCATCTGCCAAATTGCCTAGAATGTATTAACTTTACGGAACTGTACATCATGCGTGTCTTTTCAAACATTTTATCCCAGTAACTGCACTTGTATTTGCACAGTATATTTCCTACATATAAAGTAAGAAATATTCTTAATACCACAACTACAGAAAGAAAACTGCAGAAGAGCTACAATTAAACAAAGTTTAATACATAGCATGAGATTAACAGGTGAAGCCGAAGGTTATTGGAAAATTCAGGACCCTCAGTGCAGAAACATAATTTGAATGACTAGAGACTCCAAGTTACGCTTGCAAGATTTTGTTTTCTAGTAGAGTATGGTTTCACAGATATCCTATTAGTTTCAAATGTCTAACAGTTTGCAATATGCAAGGTATTATTAATCTAAAGGTAAAGGAATCATTACTAGTGCATTTAAAATGCACATTTTCCTCTCTGATGTCAAGGTAAATTGCAGACCATCACTCTGGATCAGTTTTTCTGTAGTCTTTTAGAGAGAAAAGTCAAGTTAATCTGTACTCTACAAGCAGAAGAAGGACAAAAAAGAGACCAGTCTTGACACATAAGGTAGCATATGTTAAATGTCCTCTGATTCGTTAGAAAGAAATACCCCATCTCCATGAGGTTTTAAGCTACACATGTAATTAAATCCTGGCAGGTTCAATTTTTTACAAAATGACAGACCAAGAACTCAGCTGTCTGGTGTGTTGTTGAATTCCTTGCTAATAAAAACCTACATTTTGAAGATGAATTTTTTTGGTGGGCTATGTCATAATTCAAAATCTAAAACTTGTTAGCATTTGCTTACATTTGGTTAACCATTCTTAGAATTGTTGTGTACCAAAGTCCTTATCAAGATTGAAACCTGATTCTTCCATGTACTATGTTAATATGTAATAAAATGCACTTTATCTCACATAGGTGGTCATATAAAGATGAAAGATAGTATAGAGCTGGGAAACTGAATCTTAAATAAGTGAAGAGAAGCTTTTACTTCCTGTATCTTGAGCTAGATACAAACCAAGCACCAACATGAGATACATCCCACTTAGCTTTAGTGTCACTGAAATAATCTAAATTAATTGTCCAGAATCCATGTGATGCCTGTGAAGAAAGTTAAACTTACTACCTGTAGTGCCATTTACCTCTGACTATTACTTGCCTGATTATTTATTTTGAGGGTAAGCTTGATATCCCACAACAGCTTTTCCATCAGACTTTTCCTTCCATAGGAACTGAGGTTTGCCCACATTAAAAAAAAAAAAAAAGATTAAATGGAGTTTATGAATTCCGAATGTGGGGTCAGAACATGATTAAAGACCATCAGAACATGACTGGAGTATCCTTTTAGATTTAGTTTGATAATATTCTAGATTTCAAAAGTTTAGATACAACCACTGCAAATTTCACCTTCAGATTGCTGTAGTTCAGAGATTTGTCTTAAAAACCCATTCTTAAGTTACTTTTTCCAATAAGACAAATTCTTACCAAAAATTTTCTGATTATCTGTTATATGCTGGTTTGGGTTGTGGGTTTTAGGGTTTGGTTGTTTTTCTTGTTTAATGTTGGTTTTTTTTGGTTTATTGGGGGTTTTTTGCTTGTTTTGCTTTTGTTCTTGCTTTTATTTTCTTGATCGACTTAAGGACAAGATTACTTCCTGTTAGTTTGCTTGTTAGGCATTCAAAGTACCAAGTGACCACTGAAAACAGGTGCAATGGTTGACATTATCAGTTTGATAGAAGAACTAAAGTACACCATGTTACCCAATAATGGAATGAAAAATATTAAAATATTATTTCAATGAAATGTAAATCTCATTTAATTTGGGGAATATTTAAAATATATCTGTTTTGTTAGGCCATTTAAAAAAGAAAATATAAAATTATTTCAAAGGTATCTAAATGTTTTGGTACTTCTTGAATGAAGCTCTATTTTGACTTCGCAAAAAAAGCCCAGGTAAGTACTCATTAAGTAAGCCTATCCTTAGAAATAATGTCTTGCACATCATACTAGAGTTATTTACTAGAATGATCATATGTGAAGAAAGTCAAATATATTTCTCTATGCCTGAGGAAACATTTACATTTCAGTTCACTATGAAGCCAGAGCAATTCAATTGACAGTAGATCAGAATTTGGTACTTATTTTGGGCATTTTCAACCCCTAGTGGCATTTTTTATTTTTCATTACAATTCTGATGAAAAATTTAATTTGGGAAAGTAATTAATTTGCTTGTTCCCTTGCCATCTGAATCTGTCATGGCTCAGTGTATTCATCACAAGGGGTCAAGCATGGGTAATGAAGCAGTTACGAGGTCACTGGCAGCTACTATGCCAGCATTGTTACTGAAATGTAGCCCAGTCCTCTCATTACAGTTGTCTATATTAGGGCACTGAATTTTTTCAGAGCCTGTCTTAGCTGTATCATCATCATCATCATCATCACCATCACCATCATTCTCAATACTGCTACAAAGGTTTTTCCTCAAATCAAGTTATGAAACTACTTTGTTTACATGTCAACAGATGGTCTTTGCCTCAAAAAGCATAGAGGTAAAGGACAGACTGAAAAATAGTTAATCTACTGATAGCATACTGAGCCATATTCAGCTTCAACTTTCTGTCATTTCAGAACCACTCCATCTCTTAATCAAAATAATTTGCAGATCATTTTCACTTGTCTCCCTAAATAAATTAGTTAAAATAAACTTTTATTCTGCAGAAACGTTAAGCAGAGAAAGACAAAAGCAGGAGACTTTTTTTGTAGTTTGTCTGTAAAATAAAGACTTAACAATGATAATCTCTGACATGAGGACAGTATAATAGTCAAAAAGTTTTTATTCCCAGTACTCTTCTAAATGTGGTTTTCTTCTAAATGTTTTGAGGGAGGTGATATATTTCCAGAGATTTTGTAGTCTAATGTTTATAAATACTATGTATGTAGCTGTATTACAGCATTTATTAATATTCAAATTTGTGTTAGATCTTCTATCCTCCACAAATTGTCAAATTTTAAAATTAAGATCTTCTATCCTCCTGTATTATTATCTTTGAGGGGAAAAGACTGAAAGACAGAGGTCATATTTAGTGCCTCATCTGATATGGCATTTGACTTAGGAATTTTACTTATCTTTTTGTGAATAGCAAAATATTCATTGTGTAAGTGCTACAGTGTGACAATTCTACATTAATGATAGTTGTAATAATAATGGGCTTATTTCGTTATTTGTCAAGGTAAAAATTGATTTAATTTAATATTATGCATATGAAAATGTGTCTTAATTTGGTTATAACTAGTGATCATATAACTAGCGATATAAGGTGATCAAGATGCTAAGAGGAGTTTTCTTTTTAGTGGTTTCATTATCTTTTTTCCTTGCATAATATAAATTGTAATATAAGTTATATAAACACCTTAGAAAAATAAATAATTATCTAATATAGTTTTTCACTGAGTTTACTGACAAGCTAGTTTATTTCATGAAGGCAAAAGGTGTAAAGCATTTTAAATTATAAAATTTTGTTAATTTTATACATCTGCTTCAAAATCTTATGTACTTTAGTCTACTACTGTCAGAGATCGAAATATAGTTTATGACTTAAACATTTTTATGAATGTCTTTTAAAACTGTATTACAAAAGCTGCAGAGAAGGCCACCATGCCTGGAATAGGCCTTCTGACTGAGGCTTTATACCATTCCTCGATGAAGATAAGATAAAGTGATGACTCAGGGCTGGGGACATTCACAAAGCACAGGTTTAACACCTTTAGGGAGGAGATGACAGCCCCATGGTTATCAGCTGCCAGGCTGTCACAAACCCTCCACCAAAGGGTGAGAGGAGAGAGCTTTGGGCGTGTGTTGGAAAAGCCACAGGTGAGAGGCAGAGGCCGCCCCCCTCCCTGTGCAGAGGAGCCCGGCTGAGAGGCCTTCCCTTGGGAAAAGCTCATCCACAGCAGAGAGTGCCATGACCCAGCAAAGGGCCCCCAAAGGAGTCCCCAGACCCTGCACCAGAGATGGTGTAAGAGACCCTCAGTGTTGCAAGGGCCCCCTGTAAGGGAGGCCACTGGGCCTTCCCACCTTCCCAAAGCATGAATTAACCCACGGAATTCTCTAGTCTCTGGAGTGTGGTGGCGTGGTGCCGTGTGTGGCAGCGTGTGGCAATGCGAGATGGCTGCAGGGGACCCTCACCACCAAGAAGGTCAGATGGAGGGGAACAAACAGACATGGCTGGGACCCTCAGATGGGTGATATGCTTCCACCTAACCCCTGTTACTGTCTCCTGTCCCCCCACCCCTATGCACACTTCTATTTCTTCTCTTCTCTTTCTTTCTGCCTATTTTACTATTGTGATAAATAGGTGTGATTCATGCTGATGAAATTGAAACAGTAATCAATATTTTAAAATAGTAAAATAATTGTTAAAATGTAACTTTGAGGAGAGGGAGGGGGAAGGAAGGTTCCCGCCTCATCTCCAGATGTTCAAATGAACAGCAGGAAGACAGGAAAAAAGACTGAAATAAAGAAGTTATATTTGTCTGGAGATGGGACAGTTCTGGGGGAAATCCAGAAAAATGTTAATTAAAATAATTTTATTGCTTCTATGTACCATGAAACTATTTGAATGTCCATATATAGTATAGAATTATATAACTTCAGCCTAATACAAATGTGTAACTCAAGGGGTCAGTAAGTGGGCAGCGAGGAAGACTCTTTTAGCCTTCGTCAATGACCCCTAGAGGTGGGGAGACCTCTGAAAGGGGGATGGCGGAGCACGCGCAGTAGAGGTGGTGATGGGTGGAGATAAGGCCAGTGGTGTAAATTTTATGAATCAAAAATAGGTGGAAAAGGGGTGTTAACATAGATTCACATAGATTATAAAAGAATCCTAACAAGCTATTTTTGGTTTTGTACGGGAGACAGGGGATTAAGTCCTGCACTATATCCCGCGGTAGGCACCCCGTGGTCTCTTTTGCTCTTGTATTTTTAAGAACCAATATATATATTATTTACTATTCGTAAACTATTGTAACTTTTAAGCTGCTAAAATTAAAATTGCTGCTATAATTTATTTTGTTTGGTTTTTTTTTTAATTGGATAATTAGGCAGCACATCCATTTATAACACTATTAAATAAAATACATCAACTTTTTGGCACCAACATTTAACCTTGTTTGGGTTTAATCACATTTTTTGTGTATATTTTGAATCTACAAAGTTCTTTCCATTTTATACAGACTTAATTTTCTTTGCTCTTCTGGGTTTAGACTGGATTGTAACAACTGCAATCCAAAAAAGCAGTTTGGATGGGAATTATGGTTATCATGCATGACAGTGTAGTATTTCCCTGTCCTTGATGGATATTCCTTTTTTTCCCCAATGCTTCAACTACACTATTAGCTTCCTCAGACGACTGAAATAACTAGTCTCCTTCAGTGCAGGATTCCTAAAGGATGTGAGTTTCTCTTCTTCTGGGAAACTGATTTTATAATGGTGAAGGTGTCAGATATAATTAAGATGAATGATTGTGGACCCAACTAAATGAATTTTATTGTTGTAAATTTGACGTTTTTCCTATACAGTTCATGAGCCTAATAGGAACAAATCAAATGCACATCTTCATAGCAGGAGTCAAAGACAGGAGAAAATACACAACACTGTCAAATAACTGCTGAAACTGCAGAAGTCTAAAGTCCTCCTTTAGACATAATCCTGCTAGTATTTTCAACACAAATGTTGAAGGAGCAAATTTTATGTTTTCAGATGAAAATGGGATTTATATAAGAAATTTTGTCAGATTTCCTCATTCAGTGAAGGTAGTAAAAACAGTATGACAACGTACAGTCTCTCATGAGATATTTGGATCATTTTAGAGATCAGTGAAGTAGACAAAAATAATGTCCACTACTATTCTTGTCTTTCTACCATGTTGTATCAACAATCTTTAAACTCTTCTCATGGTTTGTTTGGTTCTTGTTTTGTTACTTTTTTAGAAATAACAGCTAATCCAGGCATTACAACAACTTTCTAAGTAAGTTAGTTTCCAAATGAATTTCAGATTTTGATGACCACATATTGATTCTTCCAGGAAAAAGAAACCAAAACAAAAAACCAAAACCAACAAACAAACGACAATAACAAAATAACCTCCAACACTTTATTGCATGCCATCAATTAGCTTGCTATCAATTATTTACAAGCACTACAAAATTTAATTAATGCCTCAGTGTACTGTAAAAAGAGAAGACATCCAAATCTCTTGCCAAATTTACTGGCAAAATCTTTATTTATATTATGTATGGCTCTGACTAATTATTTTGTATTTAAGAAGTGAGCAGCAATTATCAGCCCACAGCATCCAGTGGTCCAAGGTAAGATAGTGTTATCTTTTGATAGTCTGATTTTTGGTAAAACAATAAAACCTGTTACAGACAGAAGAAAGACAACAAAGAACAAACACCCAATGCATTTAAAGTAGAACGCATGTAGTAAATTCGGATATTATATCGAATTGTAAGCCAACAAAGAAAATAACAAATAAGCAAATTCTACTATCTAAAAAGTATAAAAATTATCTCAATGTAATCCAAATGAGTAAGAAGAAATTACTTCATTATATTAAGCATAAGATTCCTCCTGTCAAAGATCTTGGGATGGTAATTTGCTATGTCTGTCTTCTTCCTGAAAACAATTCTTTTTGTCAACCCAAGGAGAGTCCATAATGTGACCAGTATTCCCCTGCTCCATACCCCTGGTAATGTGGTTAGTATAAATTACACTAGTTTATAAAGCAAGCAGCCATTCTCTAAGACCAAGTGGGTCACTCTTTGTTTTCTGTACTGTCACTGTTAGGGCTGAAGATCCTGTAAAGCAAGTAGAAAAATAAAATAAAATATATTTCTACTTCTATTCGGTACCAGCCTCAAGATTCCTGTGTATCAGGCCAATTACTCCCTTCCTTACCAGCCTTGAAGGTGCTAGGTACTTGACCAAACAGGGGTTGTTGAGGATCCCATCAAAGAACAAAGAAGCATAACAATAAAATAAAATCTAGTAGCAACTTCTTGGTCCTAAGTGGTGATCTTGGATGGATAGGGGACAATTTGGGCATACCATTCATGAAATGATAGACTTTTCAGTTCTCATAGAAGTAAAGAGGGGAGTCAGCAGAACTTCCACCTTGGACTACTGAAGGGCAACCTTTGGCTTTTTAGGAACCTGACCAAAAGAGCCAGTGGAAGACAGTCCTGAAGGACAAAGGAGTGAAGGAAGAAAGATTTTTCAAGAAGAAAATCCTGAAGGTGGAAGAATAGGCCATTGCTATGTCCCAAAAGACAAGTCAGTGGGATACACCAGCCTGGCTGAACAGAGAGCTTTGGATAGAACTCTGGAGAAAAAGGAAAGTTTATGTCTTTGGAAGAAGGAGCAGGCTGCTCATAAGGTTGTTGTGAGGTTATGTAGGGAGAAAATAATTAGAAGGATCTATGCCCAAGTAGAACTTAATCTGGCTCTTCCATAAAAGACAACAAAAAAATTTCTCTAAATACATCAGCAAAAAAGGAGGGCTAAGGAGAAACTCCATCCTTTGCTGGATGCAGAGGGAGACAGAGTGACAAAGGATGAGGAAGATGCAGAAGCACTCAATGTTTTTTGTGTCTCAGTCTATAATAGTAAAACCAAATCTGTAGGTCAGATCCCTAAGCTGGAAAACAGAGATGAGGAACTGAATGAATCTCCCAGATTCAGAGGGTAAAAGGTTAGTGAGCTGCTACTTAGACACAAGTAAGTCTGTGGTGTCAGATGGGATCCACTCAGGGGTACCGAGGGAGCTGGTGGAAGTGCTCACCAAACCACTTCCAAATCTTTATCACCACTCCTGACTAAGCAGGGAGGTCCAAGTGGACTGGAGGTTAGCAAATATAATGTCTATCCACAAAAAGGATTGGAAGGACGATCTGGGGAACTGCAGGCTACAGGCAGTCAGCCTGCCCTCAGTGCCAGGGAAGGTTATGGAATAGACCATCTTGAGTGCACATACATGGTGTGTTTGATCACATAAATTTCTTGGTATGTTTGGACTGATACCTTTGTCTTTTAGACAATTGTTAAAATTTTAATGTAACAAATGACAATACATCCAGCCCTCCTATGAGCTCTGATAGGGCTCTGTTGTTCTGGAAGCATTTTTCTTAAAGCATGACAATTGATTTCCAGCATATAATTGGGAAGCATAACAATGACTTTAGGCTGCAATTTGCAATGCAATGCAATGCAATGCAATACAAAGGCCAGTTACACAGACCTATGCAATTAAAGTTATATTAGGAATAACATAAGACAAAATAGTATGCTGTTGTGGTCTTCTTCTCTGGAACTTAACATAGCAAAAGACATCAACAAGTAAAAACAGGGGGTAAAAATTAGAAAAAGAGTACTTTTATCAGCTGTCATCAGTGAAAAATAAAAAAGAATTTAGTATATATTATTGTGTCTTCCTTTCCCTACCTTAACAAAGGGATATCATGATTTTCTTGCTCAGTAACCATTAAAATCTTCAATGTTATAGGCAGAGGCAAATTTTCTAAAGGGCTAGTCTCTTTAGAAAGTGTGGAATTCCAGGGTACCATTTCTGTCATTAAAAATTGCTTTTAAAATTATCTTTAAAATTATCACATACTCAAGTGTGACCAACACACTCAAGTGTGAAGAAGTGGAGATGTGGCCCTCCACAATCAGCACCTGAATTCCACTCTTTAAAAGGAGGTCATTTTTCCCCTCTACTCAGCACTGGTGAGGCCACACTTTGAGTGCCGTGTCCAGTTCTGGCCCCTCAGTTTAGGAAGGACATCAAGACACTTGAGCGCATCCAGAGGAGGCAACGAGGCTGGTGAGGGGCTTGAAACACAAACCCTGTGAGGAATGACTTAGGGAGTTGAGATTGTTTAGTCTGGAGAAAAGGAGACTCAGAGGTGACCTTATCATTCTCTACAACTCCCTCAAAGGTGGCTGTAGTCAGGTGGGGGTTGGTCTCTTTCTCCAGGCAGCAACTGACAGAACAAGAGGACACAGTCTTGAGCTACACCGAGGAAAATACAGGTGGGATATTAGGAAAAAGTTTTTTATGGAAAGAGTGATAAAGTACTGGAATTGTCTGCCCAAGGAGGTGGTGGAGTCACCATCCCAAGATGTGTTTAAAAAAAGATTGGATGTGGCACTCAGTGCCATGGTTTAGTTGAGGTTTTAGGGCATGGGTTGGACTCAATGATCTTGAAGGTCTCTTCCAACCTAGTGATTCTGTGATTCTGTGACTTCAAATGCCAAAATCTTAATTTTGCCTTACTAAACCCAAGCAGAATTTCTTCAAAAAATAGTTGCAAAAGTTAGAGGAGAGTAGTGAGTCAGCATTCACCAGATGACCTGTTTTACATGCACAGGTGTTCAGTCTTGGCCTGTGTTCTCAGGGAAGTAACTGAAGTGAGCCTTTGCCTTGGTGTAAGATTCCATGACCTTGACATTTTGCATTGGGTCATTATTTGCTATAGCTCATTAAATGATGTCAACTCATGTCTGGAACATAGAATTTTATTGCTTTGTGGTTTTTTTTTCCATATCTATCATTAGGTTGAAGCAGTCATGTAAACATAATTTTAGGCTTTGTCCAGTGATCAGGAAGAGAAGACATAAACAGAAATTTCCTAATCTAATAATGCTTTCTAGTGGATATAACACAGAATGTGATTCAGACAGTAACAACTTTTTCTGTTAAATTCAAAGGCTCTAGTTTCACTTCCTGCACAAGATCCAGCTAGGATCGATTCATAAAAGTTCCTCAGAATTAGCATACTGCTCAATACTGAAAGCTTTTACAGCTAAAAAACATTGGTAGATGACAATATAAAATATTCATAATCAGCTGTCATCTTGATTTCAGTGGGATGACTCACATCAAATAGATCTTGTAAGTGTTTAGGATCTGCCCCAGGCTCTGTCTCTAAACTTTTGTTAGGCATAATCAGTGTCTCACACACAGAAACATGAAGAGGTTTTTCAACTATGGTAATGTGTGCAGTAGCATATATTATTTTTTAATCTTGTTTCTAAGAATTACATTTAAAAAAATTAAGGAAGGGTTTAAAATCTAAAGTTTAAATAAGCATTAAACAGATGGTGGTTATGAGATCTCCATAACTGAAGGATATTAGGAGTAGAAAACCCCCTCTGGAGTAGGAGGACAGATTACCTAACTTCTTAAGGTCCTTTCAAGAGAAAATCATGATGATTGTGATGTCTATGCAGAGAAACAAAGTATTTCTTCCTTCCGTAATGGCGCTGCAAACCTTCAGTCTGCAGGTCATTGAGGAGAAGGTCTCTTGGTTGTCAAATTGTCATAAAGAAGCAAATAAGTATCAGCTGGTATTCAATTGCAGGCTGCTTCCTCCCTACAGCAGGAAAGAAACACAAAATTAATTGAAATTGTAAATAAAACCAAATTTGCTAGCGTAGTCCTGAGCTCTGGTTACATCCTTATTCGTGAAAGAAACTTTCATATTGCAATCTATCCCGTAGGAAGAGTATAAGGGGATTGAGGATATACAATATAATGGTTCTACAAGGCCTTATAAAGGATCAGAGTACGTGAATATAGATAGATATAGATATATAGGTGTATGGATATATATATATATATATATCACTATATCTGAAATCATATTTATGGAGATGGATAATTAAAAATTAGGATATGTACAGAATGTTTCAAATATGGTTATTATAAGGTGAAATGGCTTCTAAAATTGATTGTGCCATGACCAAATAACATATGTCCAAAAGGGTTAAGGAAATAAGCAGAGAAATTGAAGAAGCTTTGGCAGACATTTTTATGTACTTCAGCTTTTCAAAATAGATCAAGTGAAATCTGACATGACTGGAGAGCAGCCAGCATAATGCCGTTATTTTAAAATGGTCTAAGGAGAGACAATGGAGACAAAGACTCACTAACTCATTGGAATTCTCAGAGGACATGGCCGTCAACCTAGACAAAGCAGATATGCACATCACATGGACTTTCAGAAAGCATTCAGCAAAATTCTGTGTTGTAGGTAGTCTCAGTTCCAAAGTCAAGAAACTAATTAAGAGCAGACATAGTAAGTTGAATGGAGTAAATCAGATATAGTAAATTCATGCTGAAAGTAGAAAATAAAGTTAATAAGGACATTTTTGATGAAGTTAGCTGCTAAAAAAACCAAATGTATAAATGAGATGTGACACAGCTAGGCTGCTACACTGCACTTGTTCCAAAGAGTCTTTTCAAAGGAGGTGCCTTGCTTGAGATTGACTTGTTAATGTAGATCCTTTGAAGTCTGACATGTTTGTAATACTATTGTACTACCCTCTGCTGTCAGAGCTTCCTCCAACATACTGCCCTTCTTCACTTTAACACAGGTGAATTTTCATGTTCATGAAAACATTTTCTTGTCATCCTCAGAAAAGAATTACTGTTTATATGCACTATGAGAAACTGTAGCATAAGATTCCCACACTGTCCTGTGAGATGGAGGGGAAAGAACATCAATTCTGTGTCTATACCATTCAGTCCATGACAACTTTATTGATATTACTAGCAATGGAACAATTTTATATGTGAGGGCTGTGCCACAGGCTGAGATCACAAGTGTAACAAATAAGCATATTCCATTGAATTGTTATGCAGTCACAACCTCTGGTAGAAAGTCAAGATAGATTTCTATTTGTAGGAAAGCATGAACTGGCTCTCATCCTGATTAGTAATTCCTTGAGCCATCCAGTCCTACAATTGTTATTTATGTTTCTACACTGCTTTTAAAGATGGAAGAGATGAAGAAAATACTGCAGAGTGATATATCAAAAGCTTTTATACCTTGAGTTGCCATCACCAGTCTTCCCTAGGAAATATACTACCAACAAAGCAAGGAATTTATTATTTATTCAACATTTTCCACAACATTAATGAAAGACTGTATAAAATATTCCTTATCAGTTTTGATATTAATATGGGAATTAGTTGGGGATATTTTATGAGTATAATACAGTCCAAAAAGAATAAGCTATATTTCTAAATAATTAAGATTTTTTTCTTAAGTTTTGTTTTAATGAGCAAGTGGAGCTTATCCTCAGCAGTGCATTATTTCCCACAGACACTTTATTTTTTTTAAAGTTATTTTAAATATTTTAGCTGATTTTGTGTTTTAAGATGGCTTTATTCTCAAAATGTCCTTCTTGAGGATGTGAAGAAACTGTCTAGAAAATCATATGTTAGTGCAGGTCTTAAACAGGCAACAGGTTATACCATAACTGAATGTACTAGTCACCAATTTTGTGATTTTTAACATGGTCTTTTTATCAGAAACTCTAAAAAGGTCAAGCAACTCTATAAGATATATATTAATTCCCTTTCTGATTATAATGTATATGTTTTTCCATGGCATTTGAAGAAACAGTATTGGTGGCACCAGATTTGCTCATCTGCAGAGATCACAGAATCATGGCATCAAAGAATTATTTGGGTTGAAAGGGGCATTGAAGATCAGAGGATGTCCTCAAGTTGCCCCAGGTGAGGTTTAGATGAGTTATTAGGAAAAAAGTGTTCAAGAGGTGTGCAACTGCAGCACTTGGGGATGTGGTTTAGTGGTCAACACAGTGGTACTAGGCTGAGAACTGGACTCAATGATCTTAGAGGTCTTTTCCAACCTTAACAATTGTATGATTCTATGCTGTAGTTTCAACCCCCTGCCATCATCAGGGACATGTTTCATTAGATTCAGTTGCTCAAAGCCCCATCCAACCTGGTCTTGATTGCTTCTGCTACTCTGGACAACCTCTTTCAGTGCCCCACCAACTTCACAGTAAATAATTTCTTCCTAGTATATTTAATTGTTCAGTTATTCATTTGATATCCAAATCAATGACTATACTAAAATTTTATCTAAGGTCTATGTTGTTCACCTTAAAAACTGATTTCTGAGCTTCTGAAATTGACTGTTAAGCTCCTTAAACTGACTGTTTATAATATATAGTACTAGTAATATTTAAATCAATAAATTAAATAAAACAGGAAAATACATATCTAAACTGACTATGAACAATCACCTACATGCAAAATATATTGACCAAAACTTCTAAACTGGGTTAAATCAGCTCCTTGTGGAGATTTGCATGTGCTATACACATACAAGTATTGTTCTATGGTTCTTTAGAGTCTCCTCCAAAAATATGGCCTAAAAACATTTTTAAGTATTCTATCTCAGAAATTTTTGTCCTGTTACCTATCTTTGACCATCAAGATACTGTGTTGTATGGGGCATAGTTGGGAAGCTGCTGGCAGAAGGGGCTGCAGAGGGGCTCTCTGAGGAGAGGCCAGGGCTGCCCTGTGCCAGACACAGATGGTTCAAGCCAGATCCAACCCACCCACCACAGGGCACAGCTCACCAGGGGACACCCCACAGAAAATGTATTCAAGAAAGGGTTTAAAACACTTTACAAAGGGAGGATGGAACAAAAAGTGTGCAAAACAACCTTGCAGACACCAAGGTCAGAGAAGGAAGAGAATAAGAAAACACCTGCAGCCTCTAAGGAAGTGCATGGTGGAGTAGATATCCATACACATAGAACACCCTACATTAGAGAACTTAGATACTCCTGGAAGTCTGTGGACAATGGAGAGACCAATCTACAGTGGGGAAGACTTGAGGATGAAGTGGCAGAGAGGAGTTGTTGCTGATGGCTAGTTATATGTCAGCTGTGGTGAGACAGGAAGTAGAGAGCTGGGAATGAACGGGGTGAAAATGTTGTTTTTTGCTTGCTGTTATCCAAATCTATTTTAAGTGACAACAAACTTAATTAAATCTCAAAAATCTGAGACTACTTTGCCCATGACATTAATCCCTATCTTTAACCCAAGTTTTTGCATCTTATTTTCTCCGCACTACTCTTTAAGAAAGCATCTAGATGTAGATTTGGCAGCCAGCCAAGGTTGGCCCACAACATACCTATGTAGTTTAACAGGATCTTCCTTTACTGAGAGAAGCAACTCTAACTACATGAGTAGGCAGAAGAAATGACACTGAAACATTTCTATCTCTTTTCATTGTCTCTAGATGGAGCTAAGATTAAACAATCAATTTATCAAGCCTAAGGTTAAGTGAAATGAATTCTGTTGTGGTTGGCAAAATGAAAGTTAGAAAAGAAGCAGAAATTACTAAAATTTAAGTGTTTCAGATTTACCTGATTAGATATGGTGTTATTTTCCTATAGCTGACAAACATCATCAGATTAAGTTAATTAAGAAAAGTGTGATAGGTATTGCACTGGGAAGCGTTAAAAGCAATAAGCCATCAGATAAGACATCTTCAGTCAGAGAACATATGCAACATAAAAGACTTCTGTGAACCTTGATCAACACCTAAAAGGTAACAGGCAGCAAGGAATCGCTTTGAAATAAGAGCAGCTTCTGCTGTTTCCAATGGAGAGATACCAAATACTGGAATTCATGAGGCAGTAAAACAGAAGAGTCTGTTTAAAATAGAAAATGGAAGTGCTCATCTATTTCAGTCTGTCTTTGTCTTTAACTTCTTTCACTAAAACATGGATATTTTAAGAGTCTCATGGCACTACCAATATAGTGATTTATGCATTGTCCATCAGTGTTCCAACAGCCAAATCTAAATGAGAAAGACCATAAAGAAAGTTTTGTTATTTTACATTTTTCCCCATCATTCATTTAACAGGTTTTCTCAGGGGATCATTTGTAATACTTTCTGACCTGCAGTTATGATATCTACCTGCTTCCTGCTAATTAACAGACATGTCCCTGTCTTTTGCACCCAGTTTTCCCCTGAAAATCAATTCCCCAGTCATGAACTTTACTAATAGAAGATCCTAACTCAGTAGTATTGAAATACAAAAATAAATGCAGTAGAAGAAGTGAAGATGACTTTGCAAAAAAGCCCATGTTTCCATAGCGTACTTCATCACTGATAACCACAGCTTCTAAGGTCTATTAAAAAAACTATCTGTATTACAAGGATGTATTTGAGGCATTTATACCCAAAGAGTTAGAATAACAGCAACTTCCTTCTTTTCAGGTTTTTTTTTTTTTCAATGTACTAATAATATTTGTTTAAAACTCATTCATAAACATGAACTGTGTATACACAATACAGAAAAAACCTAAAAACCCCAAAATGAACGCAGCAAAGAAAACCTTCTTTTCAGCCATATAAATATCCTAAATTATTAATTCCCAAATGGTAGTCTTTCATTCCTTGATGCTTAAAAAAATGTGTCTGAACTTCATGCACATGTACTCTACAGAATTGTTGCATTTGGGGAAACTACTGAATTTTAATTTTTGATAAGATATTGAATATTAAAATTAAAGTAATGTCCAAATGATGTCATCTTTATTGAAATGGAAGTAGTGGAGTGAAAAAAGGGAATTAGAAGAAAGTAAATACCACAGGAATTTATGTCAGGTATTCCTTTCGTTTTGCTTTTAGTTGTGAAAGAAAAAAAAAGATCAATGTTTGTGTTGTTGAAATGCTTAAGATGTAGCAGCAAAGGGACTCATTATAATATAAAACAAATATTGCAAATATTTAATAACTCAGAAATTACATTGATACATAAATAAAAGCACTCAAACATTGCTTTCAGCAGTTCAACATGCTACAATATTTTGTTTGTTTGTTTGTTTAGTTTTGTTTTGCATTGTGCTTATTCTTAATGCATAGGAATCTTAGATTTTAAAGGATGCAGAAAATAGCTAGATTCAGGGTTAGTGGTTTTTTTCCCTTTCCTTTTCCAAGTGGAATTTGAAAGCTACACCTCAAGGTTATTTCTCACTTAGCCTTTTCTTAATACAAAAACAGGAAGAATTTTAATGTTCCCATTTATTTTCTTTGAAGAATATTGATGAATATTAGCACAGAATTGCCAAAAATTCTCCAGCCAGAACGATTAGAAAGACTCCTGAATAATAAGCATTTAACAGTGCCTTTTCCAGCCCCTTTTCAGTCTCAAAGTACAGACTGTTTGTAGCCTCAGTGTGTCCCTGAATGTTTTCAGTTGGAGTTTTAATTTCTTGGTTTTTTCAACAGCAGGTATAAGGGTCATTCTACAACAAAGTAAAAGGTCCCTGTGCACCATAAAGAACTTCTATATCCTATTAACCTCCATGAACTGTTAGAACACCCCATGAGGCAATTAGGATATCAAGGTAATTCAGCAGCCAGCTGAGCATTATGTTTTTGGGGATTTTATTTTTCAGGAATTATAGGAAAAGAACTTGATCTAATCCTTGTTTCAGGAAGCGACTAAAGACCTATGGCACTGACATTGAGAACAAAAACTCCAGAAAGCCTGTAAGATATTCAATGAAGCATTGAATATTTTTACTAATCTTGTCTCCAGTAAAGAAGTGAACTAATTCCTCCTTTATTTATACACTTAATACTTACACTTTCAAAAAAAATTTTTAAGCTCTAAAAGTTCATCTTAAAAAACTGCACTAAAGGCAGACAATGTAACAGCACATAGAAAGTAATTTATGTAGAGCAATCCATTGATTCATTTGTTCAAAATGTCTAGCAAGACTGGTGATGTCCTATGTTAAAAGTACATTGGTATTCCTAATATTCTTACAAAATAGGCACTTCCTACATAGCTATAAAGTACAAAACCCAAATAAATAACTCCCAAAAACCCAAACAGAAATAAGTATTTCTAGCCCATGTATAGGTAGACTTAATTTTGTTCCAGACTTTGCTTATTCTCTAATAACTGAGTTTTAGAAAACTAAAAATGTTCATGCAGTCATTTCACTCAGGTATGATTTTTTTTTCAAAATTTATTTTGTTTTCTTCTTATTGCTTCTACTGCTATCATCATCACCTCTCCTATGAACTTCCATAAATGTTATATTCAGCACACCTTGAAAGTCTGTTTAAGTGACCCTGAACACCATGTACGTGGCCAGCTCATCATCTCAATGTGAAGCTGAATATCCCACAGAGAATATTTTACTTGTCAGATTTGAATGACAGAGGAAGCTGGAGATAGAACTGTTGTCTGTTTCAAGTCTTTCTACTCTTGCTCTAGTTGAGCAGTTCAAAAGTTTGGCTCATCGTTCCCTAGTCACACTTGGCTTCCCTAAACTACATCTGCCTCTTCAAAATGTTCACATACCTTGAAAGAAGACTCATTCTTTATTTAAACAAACAACAAATAAAAGTATTGGCATGCAAGTAATCAAATGGAAAGTTAGAGTTCAGTCATCCAGCAGCTTGAATCTAAAATTTACTTGCAGTGGTTTTACTTGTACATAATTAATGTCATACATACCTTTTTAGATGAGATTTTAACCAAAAATTTTCATCTTTTTTATCTGTCTTCCACCATCTTGCTGCAGTTAATATGTGGAAAATTTCTTACCCTTGTAATTATTTATTGTTTTTAAATTATGGTTGCAAATACCTGGTTGGTTGAATGGATGAGGTGTTAAAGAGATTTATCCTATTTGTCAGTCATGTCCTAGCAGCATATAGACCTCATGTTCCACAGACTGCTACAGAACATTTAATTCTTTCCTTTTTTTTAACCTTGACAAAAATTTAAAGCAGGTTTCTCAACTTCAAAGGAAAGGTTTATGTAAGACAGATTTCATATTAATATATCCCTTCATAATACACCTGTCTTACATTAAGAATATTTTATGTAATTACATCAAAACGAACATTTAATTCATATAGTTGTGAGTGCTCTTTTATTTTGTGGGCCCAGGTATCCAACAACATTCCAAAGCCAAGTAAGCTTTCACTTTATCAAGTAAAAACATTCATGCTCACTTACGATCAGCACTACAGGAGAACTCTAACTAGCAAATAAAAAAAGAGAAAGGAATGCCACAATAGTGTGGTTGCTTAGAATAGGAGAAACGGGAAGACACAAAATACTCAATAGTAGGGAAGAGAGAAAAATCCACCTGGAAAACTCTGGGAAAAGCTGGGAAAATTTCCCCGTTAAGCTTAATAAGTTGTTTTTAAAACTAATCCTTCTATCATTTAAGCTTCAAATTGAGAAATATTTTCAATAATTGTCCAGATATTCACAGGGAAAAAGTTTACACATTTTTTCAGCAAACTAAAGGAATAAAACCCAACTGTCTTTATTTTAGGGACAGTACAGAGTTGAAAGACTAATAATTGAAAATAAACTTTTATTAAGAGCAACTACAAATTAAAATAAAGCCAAAGCCAAAGTGTCCAAACTTAAAATGTAAAATGATAACTAAAATCTTTGAGGGTGTGGAGAAACAAATCTTGAATTTTCAGGAGTCCCTGGAGTTTCCTGAAGACAAATATTATAATATTATCAACGGTCTGTATTGCAGAAGGATGGATTTTTCTTATTTCTTTTTTATCAGTTTCTGTTTTCCATTATTTTAAAAGTGGAAGCTACTAGACAAAGTGAAGTTCTTCAGAGAAGAGGGTAAATTGATTCTGCTGGAAAAAAAATTCCAGGGGAAAAAAATTACCAAAACTAGCAAGATATCACCAAGTAAAATAATCACACCAATAGCAGAAGCAAGTCACTTGTAAACATGGAGATTGCTAAGAGGAGTAGAGAAAAGGCACTTAAGTCATTAGGGTGATAGAAAACTGGAATTTTAGTCTTAATAGCAGATCATTTTTGCAATTTCATGATCTCAGAGAGGTATTATTAGATGGACACCCTGAAAATTTTGTATCTTCTCTTTCAATCAAGAAAATTATGATCTGAGCTGTTAGATGTCTGAATCTTTGATCTTAGTAAGACTTAAACTCCTGGACTGTTAAGAAGACTTTGAAGAAGAAGATAATACACAGAGGAATACAGAAATTGAAAAAATGTATGACACAAGTTTGAAAATGTGAATTACAACACATTAATATAAAAACATTCTTCCACAAGGTCATTGTTATATGGGAGAAAAAAAAAAAAGGAAGGTGATAAACCAAATCCACCTGAATTTCAGTATGTCATGTGCCTTTGTGGCCAGGAGGGTCAATGGTGCTGTGGAGTGCATCAGGAAAAGTGTGGCGAATAGGTTGAGTGAGGTGATCCTCTAATTGACCTAGTGAGGCCATATCTGGAGGCCATATCCATTCCGGTCTTCACAGCCTAAGAAAAACAAGGAGACACTGGAGAGGGTCCACTGGAGGGCCATAAAGGTGATAAGGAGTCTGGAGCATCTTTCCTATGAGGAAAGATTTTAGGTCCTGGACCAGTTTAATCTGCAAAAGAGAAGACTGAAAGCAGATTTCATAAATACGTATAAATATCTCAAGTGGTTGCTGAGAGGAAAGTGCCAGACTCTTTTCAATGGTGGCCAGCAACAGGATAGGAAGTCTAGGCCATAAACTAAAACACAAGAAATTCCACCTCAACATGAGGAAGAACTTTACATTGAGAGTGGCACAGCACTCAACAGGCTACCCATGGAGGTTGTAGAGTCTCCCTCTCTGGACACACTCAAAATCCACCTGGATGCATTCCTGTGTAACCTGCTCTAGGTGACCCTGCCCCATTCAACCCTAAGAGTTCTGTGATTTGGTGTTCAGTCAAGAGTTTAATGCGGCACCACACTGGAAATATTACAAAGGGGAAAATCCAGAGATTAATAGAGGAATTATAAGGTGAATAGACAGTTTGCAACAGAGAGGATGCAAATAGGAAAAACTAAAACAGAAAAGTATCAGAATGGCTACCAACAGATCAAAGATCAGCTCAGAGATCACTGTTATTTAATAATTTCATTAGTGATACTGGCATGGATATTAGAAACATAATAATGAAGTTTGCCAAAGATGCTATGTTGGAAACGTCATCAAGCAGTGCTTAGAAATAATATAGAAAGAACCTGATGACGTTGAGAATCACAGTAATAGACATCAAATTAAATACGGATAGTACAGATATAAAATCACACACTTTATGATTAATATACAAATTTTTTTGTCAGTAGAATTGTCAACCAAAAATTGAAAAGGAAGAAGACAAGAGTTTTAATATGGGATATCTAGAGCTGCTAGCATTTTTTAGCTGTGCAAGAGAAATATATGTGTAAGGTGCATCAGCTGATAAACTTTTCAGTGTGATTAAGGAAATATTACTTCTAACAAATATATCTGTCAGGATACAGTCTTGGTAAATCAGGTTTGAGAAAAAAGAAGTCAAAAGGAATCAAGCAGAGGAAAGAGATAATATAATCATGAGGAGAAAGTAAGCAGAAGATCAGAAATGCACAGGTTTTTACCAAATCTCTAATATGAATTCCAGTCAAACCAAGTGTATTAAATATGCTTCAATTGAAAGAGCTTTTTAGAATGCATTCTGTAAACACCTCCAAGTTCTCACTTAGGAAAGCACCTTTTTAATTTACTTCATTTTGCTTTATATTGACTATGAAAAGTTAGAGAGGTATGTCAATAAGATAGGTAATGAGTTTATGAGTTTATGAGCAGAGCCATAAAGAAGATCTGTTAGGGAAAACTCATCTCAAGTAAGTTTATAGTGCTAAAATTATTCCTTTGCTAAAATTATTCAAAATGTTAAGCAATGCATTATTAACTGTATTCTGCTGGGTGATACACAAAAACATTCTTCTAGTAGAAATATTGTTACCCACAACACACCAGTCTGTAAATTGCAGCCAGCTTTGTGAATGGTTATATGATTTGGGAAACATGGATCCATGTTGCAATGAGCGACTTATTATTTTCTTTTTCTGGGTTTGCTAAAAAATTACTGCATTAAAAATAAATGTGGAAATATATTGAGTTATGATGGCTAAATCTGATGGCATCATCAAGACATCAAAAAAAAACTTATGAGAGGAGAACACAAAGCCAGAATTCAGTATTTTGCTAAATCTTCCAAATGTTAGAAAAAGTCAGGTAGTCTCTGTGTAGGTTTTATTGGAAAACCAGATAGATTGAAGTGATAGTACACTAACTGAATGTATGGAGCACATCTAGCTCATTTAGGTGCTGTTTTATCTCCTTAGATCCTTAAAACAAGGGATAACTTGAGGGAATAAGGTATCCCAGTGGGAAATTTATTTTGTATTTAGTTTCATTCTGTCAAAATAGCTCTGTATCAGCTTCCAGAATCAGGACCTTTGACCTATCCTGCTGATCTAAACAGAAAGTGAGCATTGAACAAAGGATTCAAGCCAAGGCTGAGTGTATATTAAAAGAAATAGGCTGGAGCTGGGAAAAAAAAAATATACACTTGTCTTGATGTCTCCAAGCAGATATGTTACCAAGGAGATTTTTTACCATACTTTAAAAAAACAAAAAAAAAACAAAAAAAAACCAAAAAAAAAACAGGAAGAAGAAGAATGTGCACAGGATTCTGTTGATTTGACCCTTTTTAATGTCTTCTCTATGTTTTGAATTAAATGATAGACATAGATTTGTTTTGAAAACATCAATACACATTTTTTAACATATAATTTTAATGTATAAAGCAGATGACAAGAACAGTACTTTGACCAATAAATAAGAGGTGGCTTGAAGGAAATGAATATAAGGTAAAATCTGGGACATGTAATTTCCTCTTCCAGGGACTTCTAAGAATGAGCTGGAGTTGTTTAAGAAGTGGAAGAAAGAAGAGGAGGAATATGCATGTTAGATTATTTATTTTTTTAACAGTCTTACTGCCCAAGATGAAATCATATCCAGTAGTTAAGATTCTGCACTTACATATGGTAACACATGCATTTTAAATATGTTCATCTGATTGAAATTACATGGTTCATCTCTGTAATAGTCAGGATAGTCTCCTTTCTGTACATATAGTGATATTTCAACCTGAAAGTAGAGACCTAAATTATATTATTCCAATTGTAAAAGCAGATACTTTTCACTTGACTAAAAAAAGACTATAGAGTGCTGGACCCAATATATGTTATTTATATTTAGTCATATCTGTCCCACTGCTGTGGACCTTTGTGTTCAAACATTGAAAAGTTCAATTCAAATTTTTATTTCATCATATTTCTCAGTTAATACTGTGAAGAATTTTGCTCTTAAATCTAAGAATCCCTGCCTCAGCTCTTTATATACAACAGTATAATTGACGTTTTATTTAGCAATCCTTGTCTGGCAATTAAAAAAATAACTAGTCACATTTTTAATATCTGCCAATATTGGAATGGATTTAGCAATGCAATCGCTATAACCTTGGAATAAACATATGCCTGCTGTTCCCCTTAACATATTTGTATGAATGTAAATAGAAAAAGTAACAAAGATCTAAATCTAATGTATCTAAAACATTACAGAAAGTTGAAAAATATTTCTGTGCATTCTTCATTTTTTCCATTATTTCAATATGATGCACGCTGGCTTTTCTTTCAGTAGCACTTACTTGAAGCAGCTCATGATACTGTTTTTTATCCTTTTGCTTTTTCACCTGAAACATTGCTGATGCCAGTATTGCTTCAAGCTCTTTAAAAGTAACAGTTAAGGGCCAGAAGTGCAAAGACAAGGACAAAACACCATTGCTTCAG
This sequence comes from Sterrhoptilus dennistouni, assembly GCA_013397095.1. Classification (NCBI taxonomy): domain Eukaryota; kingdom Metazoa; phylum Chordata; class Aves; order Passeriformes; family Zosteropidae; genus Sterrhoptilus; species Sterrhoptilus dennistouni. The sequence continues at coordinate 336,440 of VWZU01016192.1, read as the reverse complement.
GGCTGTATTCAATTCTCTTTAATCAGGCAGAGATGCCATTGAAATCAGTGACAGCTCTACTTGAATAAGAAGGGCTGGATAGGGATTTCAGTACTATGAGCATGTAACTTAACAATCTGCCCTACATGGCAGGAAAGAACTAACAAAGGAAGAACAAACAGTTCCTCTCAGTTAAAAAACAGTCTTTATATTCTACTTCTGTGGAATTGAAATAAAGCTGTAATTTTTTTTGAGAAACACGTTCTTTTCTCTCTTATTCCTTTGTAAACGTGTAAACAACTCAGCCAAAATCCCTCATCCTTATTCCTCTACATCTCTTTCTGTATCATGTCCACTTTTGTACAGGTGAGCTTTTCCATCCAAGAAACTTTCCTACAATGGCCAAAAGAGAATAAGGAAGAACCTAAGTGCACTAACATCAGCTAATGTAACCTAAGTACTCTGAAAATAGTTTAAAAATCTTTAAAAATCTCTCTTCTTAGCAGAAAAGTAAAAAAAGTCTACAATACACTTTGAAATCAGAGGATACTCCCCAGCAGACTGCTTTGAGAGCCACAGAGTCATGACTTAAGTCACTTCTTTAGAACACTCTTAATTAGTACCATGGGAATAAAATTCCAATCATTTATTGTCAGAAAATAAAGATAAATGGCAACTTGGTGCCCTCCTGACTTTAAAATATACATTTTTTATATTATTTTATTTTCTCAGATATAATAGGTTCTGGTGAAAAATATGGTAACTGTAAAACACTGAGCAATAGCCTCAAGTGTGAATTTCCATGCTGCTAAATATATTGTCCTCATTTACTGACATGGAGAGTCACTTGGCAGTCTCTGGTGTAATAGAATTATAGATTACGCAATTCTTAAGCAGCTGTGTAATGCACAAGCTTTTCTCACCCAATTGTACCAGTTCAATTTAGGTCATTAAAACTGCCACAAGGCAGCTTTCCTCCTCTGGCATTGACTGTCTGGAAAGACATGATTTTCCAGCAGTACAAGTCAGCAGTCACCTGCTGAGAGAGCCGGTGTGGCTTTTAAAAGCTGGTTCAGCACAAGAAGAAAAAGAGAGCTGACACTAACTATAGTTGTCAGAAACACAAGTACTGGGCTTTTAAACATCTCAGAAAACCAAACTGGAATAGAGTTAAAAAAGAAAATAGGAGAATTAAACAAAGCAAATAAATGGGAAAAAATAAGCCTAGTAAAGATAACAGAAGGGAGAAAAATTAAAAGAACGCAAATAGAAAAGAAAAGTCAAACATTAACTCCCTACAGGAAGGTATTGAAAAATAAACCAACAGCAACAAGAAAAAAATATGTTCATACTTAAAAAGAGTTCCAAAGCTTAAAGTAATGAGTAATACTTCTCAATTAAAATGGATATTTTATGTTTGACACCATATGGAATTGATCTCTCTCCATTAAAATTTTATGAATTTCTCTGTTAACCTCAGTCTATATTGGGTATAGTCTCAAAAAAGCACAGAATCAGAATATTTTGACTGAAAAGAAAACCCAAAAAAAACCCACAACGACAGATGAATAAATGTATGTAAATATTAATTATTTATATATACCTACAGGAATTTTCCAAGGATGCATCTGCCCTATTCACCTGCAGTTTCACAGGTGATATACACTCTTGTTAAACCAATGTATGCTGGCAAAAAATAACTTTATGCCGTACGAACAGATAGAACCTATTTTACCAAAGAACCTACTCACAATATGCTAGTATTTTGCTTGAAAGCAAATCTACAGAAACAAAGTACATGATAATATCCATGAGCACTGGGCATTAAGTCGAGCTGACATTTGTTTGCCTAGGCAGGTTAAAAATATTAGTAAATATGAACAGCTTATTTGGGATGAAACAAGGAGAAACTGGTTACCATGGAGGTTGGCAGCAGGGAGAGGAAGAGAGATTTATGTTTCAAAATTCAGCCACTGAATTTAAAGCACAACTCCTACATATCAAAGGTAGTGGATGAATTAATAATTGGTCTGGATTTAATTTTTACTAAGTATTTCATAATAAACTCTAGAAAAAAAATCTTGCAAATCAATCTACTAGAATTATTTTTTTAAAACAGGAAGTAGGTCAAATGACTGGTTTGTGGGATATTGGTTTTCCATGAGCAAGTTGTCCTGCCTCAAGGCTGGTATCTTAATTGCATCTGAGCATTGTAGTAGTACTCCAAGATGGAAGAAGTATGCAGCTCTTGAGATTTCCTCTGAAACACCACAAATTAGTAAAGGTAAAGGGGATCTAAAGAGAGAATGGAACTTTTTAACCTGATGCCGAAGAGGTATTAAACAGAAATAGGCAAAGATGGAATGAAGGTAGCAAAATTGAAGTCATCGGCTCTAGTTAATAGCTGGTTCAGAGGAAGAAAGGACAAAAAAATCACGTGGATTCTCGGTTTCTGGGTCATTCTTAGGTACTGACTTGAATATGTAAATAATAGCTTATTCAATACTCCAGCTCTAGATCAAGGGCATTCAGAAAAAGCATGATACGGGTATAGAGTAAAATATCAAAGAAAAAAACTTTGCATTTTTAAATAGGCTTACATTTGAAGTCAGAAATGCAATGAAAAGGTTAGAGTTCAAGGAGGAAATTAATCAAAGATTAATTGGTGATGGTATCATTTCTGCTGATAAGACAAAGATGAAGAATATTCCAATATTCCACTCTTTAAAATGTACAGAACTCTAAGGATTCTTCATGGTTTTCTTTAACTCCCATTCTAAATAATTTGGACTTTTCATTTGAATGAGAAAAGAAAAGCAGTTCTGGCACCAAGATGCAATTTATCTATTTCAGATTGTGGAAGTTCCTACCTCAATTGACCTATATCCAAACTTTGTTTTAGACTTGGCACACACCTAGTTCTCTTAACAGATTTTCAGAGGATGGTGGCTAGTTACTGAAAAGTATTTATGTTCCAGAGTCAAGTTTCATCATTCAAAGGGAAACTCTAACTAGAACAGCCGTACTGTGTCAAAACAAAGACCCTTCTTGACACTGCCTTATGCACTGGCCGATACAAATTGTCACACTAGAAATGGCTTCTTTGGTGCCAAACTTTGGCTTTTCTATATTTGCCATCTTCACTAGTACAGCACTCATTCTCTTCCCTTTTTTTTTTTTTTTTTTTTTTTTTCAGTTACTTGGGATTATTTTTTCCCTCAATTCTATTTTTATGCACTTCATTTGGGAACTGAAGATATTTAAATACTTTTCAATGAGATTATTGTGTATTGCTGATTGGAATGAGTAAGAACTCTGGCCATTAGTAGTCAGACTGTCCAGGGTACTCTGCCTAATCCCTCATATATTACCTGTTTTTTGGCAGAACGATGACAGCTTAATTTTGTCCTCCTGTACCTATTGTTTGCTCAGCCCTGAGGGGAAAATCAACAGGAACAATGGTACATGAAGTTGTCTAAAGTGAATAAAACAGCTCTACAACAAAGAATTCTGCTCTAGTCTATTCTCCCTCTTTAAACTATTTGTGGCCCACCACCATGATATCCACAATTATGATTAATATCTTTATCAGACTTCTTTTCTATCACCTTCCAAAACTTTAGAGACTGTCTGCATCCAACCTTTATGGAGAAAAACTTCTGAAAATCTACAGTACCTTTTTCATTCAAGACTATTGAAGGCCAACATGTTAGCAAAACTGCAAAGTTACAATTCCCTAATCATCCAGCAGACTTAGAAACTTACAGCACCGTTTTGATGTTTGCAGACAATGTGCTAAACTGAAGAGAATGGACTCAGGTACCCAAAGGAATTCAGTGAATTTATAGAGTGTTTTCTTTGCTCTCCTATTTGTAATTCATCCTGCTTCATCTAGGGAATGAATAAACATAGATTTGCTTCAATGGCCTAAAGAGAATAGAAGCTTCCCAAAGACAGGATCTTTTATATAGAAAAAAGTGCAATTGTAATATCTGTCACATCACACAGAATCACCGTAACAGCATTTCGAAAATAGAAAAAAACCCAAAACTAATTACAATGTCGAAAATATTAAACCCAAACTTTGTGGGTTTAGTATTTTTAATGGTGTTTAATGCAAGGGGATACTTGGGTGATGCTATTTTTCAATACATTGGACTATTTCAAGTTTTTTAAATTACCAAGAATTTTTCTTGACAATTAGATAGTAGCTATACATATATACAGAAAAATGTATCCACAGAAGAACAGAGCAGTATCTTGGGCAACTAACAGACTGCACTGAAGTCTATATACTTCAAATTTGCCTCATAAAACAACAACTAACATTTTTTGTAGCCAAATTTATTGTTTCACCAAACAGCCTGAAGTTTGCTTACTAACAATCATATCAAGAGCAGGAGTTATCAGGTATCATCACGCTGTCTTCACCAGTTATGAGTTGTGACATAAGGGGAAATTAGGAGTGAAAGGAATTCACTGCAGTTCTAAAGAGCAATAAATTTACACTATTCTTGAGGAAAAAATATTTAGCTTGATGTTCTGGTTTAATCCATTTGGCAGCTAAACACCACCCTCTGTTCACTCTCCCACAGAATCATAGGAAAGAGAATTAGAAGGGTAAAATGAGAAAACTCAGGAATTGATTCTTTACTTGAGTAGGGAAAGTAGTAGCTGATGCCCAAGCGAAGCAAAACAAGGAATTCATTCAGCACATTCCATGGACAGGCAGATGGATGTACAGCCATCTCCAGGAAAGCAGGGCTCCATCACACAGAACCATGAATTTGGTAGACAAATGATATTACTCTGAGGGTTCCTCACTCTACTGAGCATGACTCCATATGGTGTGGAATAGTCCTTTGGTCAGTTGGGTTCAGCTGTCCCTGTTGTGTCCCCTTTTTGTGGACTGTAAGGGCAGACACCCCATACAACACATGAATAAGGCAAACAGGCACAAGACAGGTTTCTGATAGTAAGCCATACAGTTCTCTCTGATTGTATCTGAGAGTATGAAAAGCAAAAAAAAGCAACCAGCAAGCCAAGAGAAGCAATCATAACTTCAGTACAGACAAAAATGGCACTGATTCCATGGCCACAAGGAATAATTGTTTTGTCTTGTTTTAATTACTCAAAAATATCTGAAGGTAAACTTTCTAAAGTTCAAAGCAGGCACACAACTTTATACATGCAATATAGAATGATAAAACTTGCTGACAGTTGGATATGCTCATTAGGAATTGTAAGTCAGCAGCACTACTTTCAAAAACAGAAAACTCTTAATATGCAGACTTCAGCTGAAGGAATAAATCAAATAAATCAAATATTTAGCTTGATACATGTAGTCATTTTTCTATCTGTGCAGTATATTTTCAGATCACAGCTTCTTTCAATTTATTAATTATTCCATTATATTCCCCTTATGAATGCCTTATGAAATTGTATATTATATGAAATACAAATAAAGAATCAGAAGCCAGGCATATCTCGTTCATAGCTACTCTATGCATCTGAAATCTTTTGTCAAGAGAGCTGTCCCAACTCATTAATTCAAAGAGAGGTTAATAGGGAAACCAGCATCAATAAGCCAGCAAAATCCCTTTTATGCTTTTCTAGAATAATCAACACCTCTGGACAATGTAATTCATCATGGGCAAAGATTGTCAGCCTACTGATATCAAAGGCTAGGCTAAGAGAGGAAAATATCCATAAAACAACCTGTGGATAGAAACTTACTATATTAATATCTGGGCACATAGAAATAATCCAGTGAAACAGATTTAATGATTTGCATTTAAATTATCCCATTGAAAATACTATAATTTAGATTAATATTAGAGACATGGCAGCTGGGAAGGTAACAAAGTTTGAAGTCCTGTCTGTGTAATTTACTTGCATTTACAAATCTCTCCATCTGCACTTGGTCACTCTTATTTGCTATCTAGGACACTTTCCTTGTGCTTCCCGTAAAATTATGTACTGATTAATCAAGCATTCAGAAGCTTAATGCTGTGACAGCTAGGCTTGTATTTTCAGTTTTGCATAAGGCTTTGCAGACCCTTGTGTTCAGAGATTTCTTACTTTTGAGGAAACCAGAATTCAAAGTGAAGTCATTTGAAATTTTAAATAAATCCACCTTTAATCCACAGGTAAATTTAACCTGGTAACTACCCTGAGGTATCAAGTAATAGCAGGTTGTCCCATCATGATACATAGTTTGAAGCAGGATTATCTGTCAAGTTATTTAATTGGGATGTTCTGTGAAAAAATATGCAATGCTGAAATTTCAAGGTGGTCTCAGCAGGGAAGTCTGAGATCGTTGCATTAAGTGTTTGTAGTATAATTCCATTATTTCCAAGTAAAATTGCTAATGTTAATTAATTAAGGAATGTGCTACAGCCTCCCTTCTGCACCTTGCTTCTCCCCATGTAACTACAGTATGATGAGTAAAACTGCTGTAGCAAGGTTAGGTTTCATGATGGATCAAGGTCTTACACAGAAATCTGATTCTTAAACTGTAAAGGTTCTGTTATTCAATCACTGTGCCTGAAGAAATTTATTTCCTGCATATCACCCCTTACACAAGCTGATCTATTGTGATTGTCTTTTCTTATTAGTAATCTACACTTAAGTAGTATGTTTTCTTAGCATCTGGAAAAATGAAAATTACCCTATTAAGAAAGGGAGAACAGAGACTAAACCTGATCTGGATTAGAAATAAAAGACCTCTCCTACTTAAATTGCTTTGATAAATGTTTGTACTTAAAGGTATTAGTTAAATCTTTAGTAATCTCCTTTTTCTTTTACTAAAGAAAAGTTCAATTACTGTGTCCTACCTACTTGTCAAATACAGATTTAGTGTTCTAACAGTTAAGAGGACATAAGAGTATGTTGAACAATTGCACATAATTTTTAATTTCATAATGCTAATTTCATACAAGAATATTATCCTTACCAGACATTAGTAAAAATATAAAGATGCTTTTAGGCTACATTAAAATTTTAAGTGTTTATCTATTTCATTGGTAAGAGAAAAAGCTTTTTATGAACAGACTGCATTGCACTAATTAAGGCACTTATAGATATTACAGAAACCACTTCCTCTTTGGAAAAAGAAATAGTCTTCCTAAAAAATTGCCTCTATTTACTGAAAAAAGAAAAAAAGATATTTAAAGGGAAAAAAACCAGCATTTCTCTTTACAGACATTGTAGGGTAGTAAGCATAAAGTGTAACAAAAAGATATTTTGTACAGATGTTCTTGTTGGTGCACTGAAACAAATCAAAAGGGGCCTAAAAATACTTACCAAATGGAGAGTTTTTATGTAAATAAACACTGAAAATTAAAATACAGATTAAGTAAGAAATTAGATGCAACACTTGCAAAATGCTCCCCAGGTGACTATTTTTCAGGATGATCTCTGTAGCCATCCTATGATCTGGGGAGAACTCTTGATTCAGAGAAATTACTTTGAAGATGGAGAATATTGGGGATGAGACATCTAATGAGACTGCAAGATCTACGTTTTAAATACCTTTCAAGGTTTATTTGACTGTAACTGTGACAGGCTATCTTGGAGTAAAAAACCCCACGGGTCTGGAAACAAAGACCCCTTTCTAGCACTAAGACAGAAATTGAAAAGAAACTACAGACTACATAGCAAATCTGTGACTTGGAAGCACTCTGAACATCCTGTGCCAAGCCCTCCTGGAATTATTTCAGAGGGCAGTAGTGACCCTTTCTCTGCTCATGGACATGTTTGAGTCATCCTAGATATATTTTGTGACACATCATGATCTACATTTTGTCAGAAGTGTAAGTTTGAACACACCCCTTAAAGAGAAACCTCTGTCACCAGACCATGACCACGAGTCTTAACTGTCTTGGTTTTCTCCCCTGACTGCATGCCTTTGAACCTGTAACAGCATTTCTGTTACACTCTACAAAAGGTCCATCAGTAGAGTTGAAAACGGTAGATCCATGAGCAGACTGCTGCACTGAAATCAGGGGTCTGTAAATGGTTGCTATGTTGTCAGAACTGTTCAGTGGGTAAACAAACGCACACAAAAATAATGAATTCTAGTTGATTATGCAAATAATTGTTCCTGACTTCTACTCTGCTGTTTCATCTGAATAAGATCCTCTTGGGTTTTGCAATCATTATATTTTCAAGCTGAAATGTATATCTGTGTTTAAATGACAAAGTTATAATTTGGAAAGATTTACCAACATTAAATCACAAACGTGCACAACACTGCAATGCAGCAAGTTTGAGCAAGAAATAGAAATAGAATGGTTCTGAATTAAAATATACTTATGTAAAAAAATTTGTCACTGTGACATCATTTAATAAGAAATACGGTTTCATGGTGTCTTAGCTTTATTTTTTTTAAAAAAAAATGTTATTAGTCTCAAGTTTCGGACTTCTAAAATAATTTTTCATTTCATCCTTTTTTGATTTTTAAAAAACTCCACAGAACAGTTATAGTAAGAGAGCTTTGCAAGCAGTTCTTCTTCAGTCCCTATTAAAAATATATGTGAGATCAGAAACCCTCAGATACTATCAGCTTTATAGACTGGAATCAAATGAGCCTCTACTAATTTTTTATGAAGGATCCTCTTGTGTTATGCCAAGTCCCTCATGATTTCAGGAGCTTCTGAAACGCATGGCACTAGTCCAAAAGGCGTCACAGGCACAAAGCTAAAAACAAGGACCTTAAGACCCCCCCTTGGGAGTCTCAGCATTATAGACTGTATTATGTGGATCAAGAGGCTTCTCTAGTATCCATGAATTTCCCTGGTGGTTTTGTGCTGTCTTAAGCCAAAGCCTTTAAACTGATTCTTTTCCACTTAACAATTACAAAAGCTTGACAAAAAGAAAAACCCCAGAATCTTTGAAAAGTTGGTGGTGTCTTTTGTTCCCTGTGTGTTGGACTAGACCCAAACTAAGTCAAGTTATGTAGACAACATGGCTTCTGTTTAAAACGTCAACACAGGGACAACACTAAACTACAACTAACAACAACCACTAAAAGCCTTAAACATTATACTCATTACATTCTGTTGGGTATAAACCTCAGCCTTACTTTCAAGATTGTTAAAAGACTGTTAATCCCAAATATGCAGGTTTAAGAGAGCAATCCAGGACTGTAAGTTTGGAATCAATGCATAATTTATTTAGTTATTTTATTTCACAGTAGATTATTTTTTTAAAAATTTGTAACAGGTCTTATAATGGTACTTTCAAGTAAGTTATCCACATGTAATTCCATAGCCACTTTTTATTTGCTAAAATTTAATTGATTGAAATAATGAAGAACCAGTAGTCCAAAATATTTTTATCAGTATGATTCTTTTTCATATCTATTCTTCCATTTCTCGATCTTTTATTTGTATTTGTTTCCTGTGACTCGTGAGAGTCAGACTAATCCTTTCAGGATGCAAACTAATAGTTGAACTACAAATAACTTATTTATTTTACCTTCTAAATTGAGATTATGCCATTATTTGTCACCCCTGCATTTCTTGGTTTCAAGTGTTTGAGTCTTTGCAGCAGCTTCTCACGCTGTTTCATGTAAACAATATTGTATTCTTAGAATTTATCAGTATGTTTTGCATTCTTGTTCTCTGAGAGAGAACTTGACTGATGGTCATAGTGACCAATGGAGTCAGGAGGTTGTAACCTCTTTGGGCCAATCTTGGCCCTCTGTACAAAATGTATATAAGCTATTGGAGTCAGATAATAAAGAGCCTTCCATGTTTCACCAAGCTGCTGCCTGCCGTCCTCTGTGAAGGTCCACACCCACGTCGCAACGTGTCGCCCCTCTAAGGGCAGGGGTAACATCTGGTGACCCCAGACCTGTGAGAAGAGGGTCTCCCGTCACAATTATTGGAGGCTATTTTCTGCATTAGAGGTGCCAAATACATCATTAATGCTTTCAGCATGCTGTTTGTTTATCTGTGAAAGAATATGGGAATTCATTTTTACTTAATTGCCTGTTCCCTCAATCATAGCAGTATATTACACACATATTTGGTTCATACAGCAACAGTTCATGCATGAGACTGGACAGTGGGGACAAAGGCCTGTGCAGCTGGCAGCTGAATGAAACCTCTGCACAGAAATGGAGTAACAGTGCTCAAGATCTTGGTGCAGGCTGAGCAATCTGCAAAACGCTGAAGAAAGGAACCTTCTGGTTAGAAGTTTATGAAACCATTCTCTCACCAAGCCTTACAGTCTCATATTCTTTCCTTCTGTGAAGTTACAAAGCAATCTCTTCTATTTGTAGGACTCATGATGGAGCCCAGTCCTTTGGCACTAGTAATTACTTCTGTAGACTAAAACCAGATAAATTGCATTCTTTTTTTGAGGAAAAAAATCACAGCCAAAACCACAACAACAACAACAGCAAAGACAACAACAAAACCCCCTAAAACAAAACCTTTGCAAACTTAGTGCTCCCTAGAGTAATAATTGCAATTAAACATGTACACCAAAAGAGCAATGCAACTTTGGGAATAAAGCTTCCATTTTCCATTAATTTTTACTTATGTTACCAGAAAGCTACATAAGGCCTTAGGATGGAAAATGCATTGTACAAAATTGAAAGTATAGTTACAATGAACTGCAACATTTGAAAAATTCTTGCCACCATGTGACTTTGTTCCCTAACACATTCTACAAGCAAGAACTGCTTGATTAAAGGAAATACAAAAGTATCAAAGGAGCACAAAAAGTCAGGATTGTGAAATATGAACTAGGCATTTAATTTTGTGTTGACAGATGTTAAGTGCTTCAACACTTGTGTGCATCTGAGTCTTAATTTTACATAGGACTCTACATGTTCAGAAACTATACCCCAGAATTTTCATATCATTAATCCACAAAATACATGTATAATTCCTTCCCACTTGATGCAGAGCATAAAAAAAATTACTTCCACAGGTATTAGTAGGTAGAAAATTAGTACTCAAGACCACCTATTTATGCTTCACCAAGCCTAAATTCTCCCATGTTACCCAAATTTCTTGTAATTGAAAGATTAAATGATAAAAAGTTACAAACAAAATTATAATATCATCACTGCTTCAACCAATATTTAAGCACAACAGACTCCCACATTAATATATTTCATAATGTGTATAATGAAACTTATGAGTTAGAAGATATATGGAGTGTTTTATTTCTCAGTAGACTACCTTTGGTTTGGTTTTGGTTTTATTTTGCTTTTCTGGCACTCAGCTTTAAAAGTCTCCCTTTGTGTTTGCTTTTTTTTTTCTTTTGTGAGTGTGATTATAATTGCAGCCAGGTTTTGTTATCTGAGGCTTTATATTTTATATTCTGTATTGCAATTCAATTTACAGTTCCTAACAGCCAGGGGTGAGTTTTCTCAGTGACTATGTAAAGAGGCTGATAGGTATGATTACTTCTAAAGAGAAGGGGAGGAGTGATTCTGGGAATATAGTTCTGTTTCTTTCTGAACAAGGGGAGTTACGATCAAGAAAGCTCAGCAGATGAACTATAGTTATGAATAAAATAGTTTTGATCATGTTTATGAGGAGTTTTCTCTAAGACTTAGAGCACCAACAGAGAGAATCTCATAAAGCAGGAAACCAAGTTAATTGCAACAAAGAGAATAAATATCTTCCTTAAAACAAACAAACATTAGGACCTGAAAGTGGCATTTCCAGACTCCAAGAGATTTGCTAGACCTAAAGTTCAGAGCAGAAAGGCAGTAGAATACCTAGCATAGATATCAGGATAACTACAGCTGTAACTAAACTGAGGTCAGTAAAGGTTGCGAAACCTGACTGAATAGTGAGTAAATCATGCCCAGTCCCCTAATGTTGTACGCATATTTTTAGAGGTCACCAAGATATGTGGCTTCAGTTCAGCACTATTAAGTTGGTGTTACACTGATTTTATTGCCATGACTGCAGTAAGGGTATGTATACAGTTTTTGTCATATGAACATATTTTTTTTTCTAATAGTTGCGTTACTGGGTTCAAACCATGCAGCATATACAGCATCATTAAATGACTAAGCAAAAACTTACTGAGAAAATATCAGCCAAAGCATCTACAATTTTAGATCTTTCTGAATATTGTATCAGTTATGCTGAAAATTTAGCATTGCAGTATTTTGTTTTATTTTTCCCAACCATAACAACAATGCTGATCTAAAGAAGGATAAGGGTGTGCATGATGGAAACTTTTAGCAAAGATAAAGCCTTATTGCCAAATTGCACTTCACAAAGAGAGCAAAAAGGTTTATTTTTTTTTTTAAGTGGTAAATTAACAATTACAGGGCAAATTTCAGATTTCCTGACAGAGTTTTGTCTATATTAAGAGATTACTTTGATTGTATCACACACACTAGTGTCTTACAGTGTACTTCTAGTGTAGGGCAGTCCAACAGCAGCAGAGTTTCTATAGGATGAAGAGACTGCAAGAGGAAAGTGTCAGAACAGGAAATAAAAAGAGTTTTCAGTCATGCAGTCTACTATTTCACTGTTTAGACAAATTGTGTGATCTTTGAGCAGTAGCAATCAGCATATTTAGAAGTTTATAGATATAATCCAATAGTTTTCTTAAGTGGATTAAAGGTAATTTAAATATTTCCTCAAAGCCAAAGAGTATGTTTACCCAAAGTCTTCTTTCTGTCAGTTACCAGTAACAGATGCCATGGGGAAAAAATAATAGAGCACAAGTAGAAAAATTTCCTCACTTTTCAAATTTCAATCATAACTAAATTATGAAAATCATAACATCCTGTGGTTATAAATGCCATTAACTAAATTTTGAACTGTCAAACTCTCTGAGCTCCTAGTCTATGGATATAATAACCTAATTTTATCAGACTGGTCATGTAGTCATCTGTGCTTGCCTAACTTCTCTTATAATTCAGATACAACACTGTGAAAGATGTCCCAGTCCCAAGGGCAGACAGTTTGTAACATCTTCTTAGCTTATATCAAACCCACTCCAGTAGGACAGAATAAACTCACAGAGGAAGTTTTTCTAGGCATTGGTTTTGAAAGCACATTGCCTGTAAAGTCATCAAGACTATTGGACATAACAAATTTTTGCAACAATTGTGTAGTGTATTCTGAAGTTGTAAGAGATTGAAGAGCTGCAGTATTTTTCGTCATCACAATACTCATAAACAGGTTTTTAACTTGGCAACTAAGTAAACCAATCCAGTGACATAACATAATTATTTTATGACAATAATAGGAATGCTGTTTCTTTCTATGTTAATTGTATTTCAAGCAGACACTGATGTTAGAACATTTATCAGTATGTGCCTGTGAGTACTTTAATTTCATCTTTTATAATTTTACCAAGTTTTGTTCCAATTGGAACTTTATAATGCTGAAAGTCCAAGATGCTGAATACCCATGTAATGTGTATGTCTACCCATCTGCAATCCACTAGTGAAGAGAAAATCTCTAGCTTATTTCATAATCTTCTGGAAAATATTTACTAAAGTGGGGACCATATGTCTTTTTGTCAATGGCTAAGATTCTTTACTTAAAAAAAATAAAGTCTTTAGTACTACTTTTTCATATTTTATTCAGAAAATAAAATTCATTATATGCTCAGTACACACTACATACTGTAAATCAACACCTATTATGTAATATAGTCATACAGGAAATATTAGATCAAAGAACCAAAAATAGTTCAATAAAGTGACCTTTCAGTCATTTGAATTACCATCCTTCTGCCACAAAAGCCAGTATTTCTTGAATTGGAAATTAATGGAGAAAGCAGATGATCAACCCACTTCTATTCATGATTGCTCCAGTTTAGAAAGATTCCAGTGTTCCCTGGGGCAAATTGGTTGTTGTTGGCAATATGTGCTGCTGCTGTGGGTACAAAGGGCAAGGTAATGTAGTAATATTTTACTAGTGTCAGATGGTGCTGTGCAGTAAGAGGCTAGAGCAATTTAATGCAATGCCATTTATTTACAATGGAAGCCTGAATCTCCATCCACTGAGCTATAAACTTGCATTTTGTTGGATATAGCATATTTCCCTAGATCACTGAAGCTATTAAAATCTGATGACTAAGTTATTGATACGGAAACCTGTTGCTGAGCTGTTTAGATATATCTAGTTTTCTAGCACATATATTTTGGAGGTACTAGATATTTGTTTCTTTTTCAGGCTTTATGGTATACTTAAGCTTGTCATATAGTCACTGTTTATCTTATAGATGATGTAAAAGCAAATATAGCTTTAATAGCCAAATGGAACCGTTCTTACACTTATCTTCAAAATCAGCATATTGTCACTAACTTTTTAATATTTTAAGAAAATGGTCAGATATAATTTTGCAACAAAAATCTTCACTGTCAAATTCATACTTGTATTCTTGTCTTGGACATTGACACATAATTGTCATCACTGAGTTGAATGTTTCATATAAACTAATATCTAGAAACAATTTTAAAAGATAGTCAAAATTTGTTCTTGCACTTTGTAATAATTTAAGCTATGCAACACATGTTGAAGTGTTATCTATCTCCTCAATACATATTGCTACAGAGTATTATCCAAGCACCATAGAAAAAAGAACATGAATTCAGATTTCTGGTTTTGATAGGTCTAATATACTCACGGCCACTGGATGATAAACTATGACTACAATAAATCATGTCCTGATATGGCTGGCTAACAGAGTTCTTTTATGTCTCACCAGAACCTTAGCAATACCTTCTACTTTTATAATTTATAATTTTCTTTCTCACTGCCAAGGATATTCTGCTATCAGGTCAGTTTTTTAACATTTTTTTTTTCAATTCAAGGCATGGTGTATTTATTTAAAACTGCCTGTATGAAACAGAATCATTATCACAATATATAACAGGTAATGCCTTTTTTTTTTTTTTTTNNNTTTTTTTTTTTTTTTAACTGAAGCAAGTTTACTTCACAAAGATGTTAAATGTACGAAGGACCCCAACTTTCAAAGAATAGAAGTAATAACATATGAATGTATGATAGGATAACAAAAGAGTTCAAGATGCTTTTCCTAAGTGTAGTCCAAAGGTTACTCCTACTGTCCCAGACATGTGACAGACAACATTTCGACTCTTCTCTCACTAGTTCTGCTAACAGCTAGATATAATTGATTCAAAATCTGCCCACAATCTTAAATTTTAAAAAATTGGTAAAAATTCCATCTTGGAAAAATCAGATACTGAAAATTGAGTCAAAACTCTTGGAGTACATTAGGTTTTTGCATAGATCAAATGTAGATAATTATCACTAAAATCAATGTTTAAAAAAAAAAACTGAGGAAAATTTGAAAGCATCTTAGTGTTATGCTTAAGGCTGCATAACAATCACTTATTACAGGAGAAAACAGAGCTTCTGCATTTATCATCAGGAGTCCAAAGTTTTCAGCCAACATTAAACAGAACCGTCTGTTCTCCCAACTATTGGTTAATGGGCATTAGTTTTCACCAGGTCTTTCACATCTGCATATTACATGTTTATAGTTACAGCTCAGACACTCTACCTAGAAGAAGAAAACATATATTTCTGAGTAATATTAACCTGTGGACAAGAGCATTATGAAATATGAAATATATATCTGTGGAACTACATCTGTTTATATCAGATAAGACTCAGTATAATGTGCAGCAATATTTCCAAGGATGATTACCAGCTGTGAATTAATAATGTATGTTCCATTCATGCAGCACTGTAGTCCTGCAAGGAGAATTTGGGGTAACTATGTTTTAAATACCCTTTTAATTGTTCACAACAATTACAGTAATAACTGTAATGACAAAAAGAAAACCAAATGGAAATGTTATTATATCCAACAGGGAAATAAAAGGACTAGAGATACTTTTTCTCTACCAGTTAGTATCAAGTCAATATTAATGGTCTCTGAAAAGTACTGTGTCTGTACTTTAGGTAGTATATTCTTACAGGATCAAGAAGTTAAAACCATTCCTGTTCATGCTGAAATAAAAAAATAAATCAGTACATGCATTCTTAATTTTTTGGCAGAATGTAATAACTCTGTAATCTTAAAATTTATAACATGTAATAATGCCAACTATTTAATAATAAACATCTCAATTTGCATTATAATTTTAAAGACCAAAGACAGGTGTATTCCATCAAATTTCCTTTCGTGTACAAAGAAAGATGCTAATAAGGGAGGAAAAAACCCCTCCCAGTTTAAAATCAATGCCTGTCTAATTTTGTGAAACTATTGGAATCTCTCAGTACTTTGTTACCTTATGCATTAAGTCACTCTAAAAGATTACAGTGCTTTTTGAAAAGTTTCAAGGACACAGTGAAGAAGAATTAAATTATCAAGTAATGTTACTGCTTGCTCTTGTATTTACATTTATCCTGGATGAAGTTAATTTATTGTGGGGGAGGGGGCAAAGAGAACCATACATCACACTAATGCAAAGTCCATGAAAAATTTGTCCTTCATGCTGTGACTGGACACTGTCAAACAAGGTTTACAACCTTTTTATCTGTAGCTAAGAAAAGCTGCAGTATTTAGCTACCTCAGTTGCCACTAGATATTTTCCACTGATTATATTTATGAGGAAAAGGTGGAAAACAATTCATCTGTTAAAAAGAAATAACCTCTAAAGCATAACCTCCAGAATCAGAGTATTGATTCTCTCATGTTTCCCCAGGTGGCAAAGTGGTAAAACACAACCAAGAACATCGAGAGGCAGTTGCTGCAGCTTCTGTGTATAGGACTTGAGGAAAATAAAGATTATGCTTTCATTGTCCATAATATTGCTTTGGTTCCTTTTACATTACATCCATACAATTTCCCATGTGAAATCTGTGAAAAATGAGATTTAAAATAGACTGCAATCATTACTAAAAAGCTATCAGTAAAATCCTGTAGAATAGGTACCCAGACTGAGATTGAAGTCTCATCTGTATAGAACAGAACAACATTGTAGAACAGATGATTGGACAATGAGATCATGACAAATCCATGATACTTTTTTTAGCAAAAAAGAACAAAAAACGTTTTAGCAAAAATTTGAATTTAAATTCAATTTTAAGTAAATTTTGTGTTCGAAAACTTAACCTTATTTTCACTTCTATTCTAAGTATCGTAAAAAAAGCCTAGAGTATAAGCTTTGTTCAGGAGAATTTATATTGTATTCTAAAACACATGAACAATCATCATTATTTGTCTTTTTTAATTAATTTAAAGATAATGTTTACAGACTCCAGCATTCTGAAAATGAAACTAGAGGTGACAAAAAAACAAACAAACAAAAAAAATCAAGCCTTTGAATGAATAATAAAGCGCACAGTAATAGTTTAGTCTTCCTCTAGCCACAGTATTTCCCACTATGGTTTTTTTTTTTCAGCAGTATTTCCATCTCTGTCAGTTCATCTCAATTGCTCTGTCTGTTTCAAAGGCAGGGATGCTGTTTTATGCCTGCTGCAACACAGAACTCACAGCCATATGGATTGTCCCACAGAGACCCCTATGGGCTCCTAGAAAGGCTTTGCAACCCATATATGGCTCTTTTAAAGGTATTTTGATCCTTTCTACATTCATAAACCTCACCAGCATTATGATATGACTTTAAAAAAAAAAAAATCCTAATGCTGCCACAGATCACAAATAAATATAAACAGACCAACTTCATGAGCAACCTGTTTATTAAGAAATACAGAATCAGTATTATTAGTGCATCTGCTAATGAGTCTGGAAGCTCTTTTTCCCCTCTAATAGAGCAAAGAGGATAGTAACAGTAGTGAAAACAATTAGACATTATGCATTGTATAATTTTTTCTGGCCAGAATTATGACATTGCTCTAAGCAAAACCCATTAAAATTTGGGAAAAGGCCCAAAACTATTCAATATATCTTTTGAAAACATTCTGTGGAACACATAGTTTTAAAAGGTTTTTTCATTAAGATGGGATCAACTTTTATTAAAGTATCGATGTTTAGTGCATTTTTATATCTGAATTTTACTATTAACATTACCATGAAAAATGCAGCATGTAAATGCAAGCTGATATTGAAATGGGCATTACAGGGATCTGCTCAAGAGGTATGTAATTAGTGCTAGAACTTGACAGAACCTGAAACATCTGAAATTTAGGCTGATCCTCTCTTACCTTTACTTACGTCACTGGTGAGAGAGAATTGCTATCTTTTCTTCAGGAATTGCACACTTCTCTTGCTAATTCCTTTCAGATTGCTTCTCAAGCCAGGCTTCCTACTCTGTGATGTATGCTATACCTTTTATCCCTGTTTAATAAACTTTGTTAACAGACTGCAGATATTCCAATTACGTGTGCAATTATGCTTTTCAAAACCAAACCAAATCAAAATGGTACCATTATATTTCATGCCGCAAAAGTTTCACAATTATTTCAGTAAACTGTACAAAATAACACAGTATTGATCTTTTATCAGTCTAAATAATAATTATCAACTTGTAGATTACTAGTAACTTGGTTATGAAAATCAAAGTAACAATTTTATTGTCCCAAACTGATATGTAGAAGTCTTGTTTAAGAGATATGCTGGAACAATTCTGTGGGAAGCAATAATAATCATTCATAGTCCTTCTGAACAGACACAGCAGACACATGCAAATGTACATCACAGTTTTGGTCTTTCTCATCCTGCAGCTGTAGTAAAACCATAGTTATATTAGAGGAGTACAGACTTCTTGAAGAACAGCCTCTTTCTGATTCTTCCTTGACCAATTTCCATACTCTAAGTGTAAGCAGTGGTATCAAGAAATTCTGTTGCTGCAACAGCAAATTCACCATACCTTGAAATTTTTTTATAGATTCAGATCTATTATAAATTCAGAACATTCAGTCCGGGTTGTGAATTTATTTTAAATGTAGCACTACCAATGAAATTTTAGCTTGATATTTTTGCTGTCAAACACCTTCCAACAAAATCCTGTTTTTCTCTATATCACTTTAGGCACAGCACTGTTCTTTTATGGGCTATGTACAGAATTAATAAATGGACTGTACTCACTACTATCAAGAGAATGTCTCCTTGTAGAAGCGAATGATTAGAGAGTCTTGTCATCAAAATACTGGATATATCATGCAACAATGTATTGCAATACTGCAAATACTATATAATATGCAAGCAATATTTCCCATACTTAGCCATCATAAAATGTGCTTGTTTATATGTAATTTTCCATTGATTTCCTGTCCGATTTTAAACTTATTTTTTTCTGTGGGCTTCTTCAGATGTGTTGAGAAGGGAATAAATAAGCCGATTCTATTATTCCACAACAGAAAAGAGTTCTAAACCTAAACTAAGGCAGTTTTTTAGTCTCTCATTCTGTAAAACCAAATTATCCACATCTCTGTAATTTGAGACCTCAAATTGCAAGCATCCCGTGCATTACTTTATTAGCTGAAAAATTGCCTCTGAATTTCACTTTGTGTCCTGATTAAATTTCTACTTGCCCTTCAGAAAGGGGCATGTTCAGATTAAATTTCAATTTTTTTTAACAGATTGTTTTGTTCTGTTAATAATGCAAGAATGGTCTCTGAAAAGAAGATATAAACAATGATTACATCGCAATATAATTATGAAAAACTTGTAAATATACTGCACTGTTTCCAAAGAATGACAAGGAGATCATATAGGGATACAACATAAGATTTCAGACACTGTATCAGCAACTAAAACAAAAATAGGAACTTATTTTTCTCATAAACATATGGTGGAATCCCATCTGGTATATCTAACCAGTCTGAGAATTATAATATGTCCTTTTTTTCAAATTTGTTAAGTCTTTACTAGCAACATTGGAAAAAAATTTATATTTGCAATGCAGTAGATAAGTCTGAATTTATGTGTGAATCATGCAAAGAGTCATGCAAAGTGATTTTGCAAGAGATATGTAGGTCACAGTTTCAAAATATAATTTATATTTCTCTGTAAAAAAAAAAAAAAGATTCTTTATTATAAAAATCTACGTGTGATTATACAGTCAAGGTGCATTCTTATATATTCCTATAAAGCGCAAAAAACCTCCAGAATTTTTTTTCTTTCTCATTCTTTATGAAGACAGGTTAACTGCAGCCAACAAAATATCAATCCTTCAGTTTAATGCATTGTGCATTTCCATCAGAAATGAGAATGCACATGTTAGCATATGTTTCAGAGCAGCATCATTGGGTCTTTTACCAATAAGTGGTAAATTGTCCCACCTATATCTTTTTCTCCACTAAATTAAAACATTTTAAATCGCTTCTGACATACTTTTCATTATTCAAGTGCATAGATAAACGTATTTCTGGATTTCCACCAACTATAGTGACACTAAATACTATCAGAGTAACAATGCAATAATTCTATGTGGGTTTATGCTGTGCATAGTGTTGCCTGTAGAAAGGTTGCACTAATTAGGTTAGGTAAAAGGAGGAAAACTTCAGAACTATTAGATTGACCTAATAAGTTCTGAATTTCTTGCATTCTCATTATTTTCTACATCTGAATAGGACTTACAACATGTAAGTTCTTTGATTTATAATCTCAATTTATTGTTCAGAAATATACATAGCTAAATAATTTCTACTATTTCCATTGAATGAGAATATAAACCAAGTAGAGCAAACGCATCCTCCCTGTTTTACTTTTGTACATCAAATAATGCTGATGAATTTAATGGAAAACATGAAATTTTTTATTAAAATTAAAAAATACTATGAGGAAATATAACTTTATCTGAGGAAGCTATACTGTGTGACTATTACACCCACAAAGCTCTACTAAGAATGTCAAAATCTTCTGGTCTCCATTGTGACAAATATACAAGCTGCAGAACCACACATACTGCAAGGACAGAATTTATTTGTAAAAGATAGGTGAACAAAGATTTAAGGAAGCCCCTAGGTATCCAGTGTCCACATTGATACAACAACAGATACAGTACTGGAGCTGTGGATGACCCATACCTTTTTCAAAGTGGTTGCTGAAAGTGACCTGAGCTGCCCTGAGCATTAGACACCCGAATGACTCACAAGGTGTGTGCAATGCCCAGACAACATCTTGTACTCATAAATTCCCTTATGCAAATACCAAATTAAAAATTTGAAATAATTCTGTGCAATTGCCTGAAAAGTGTTTTTAAAGGTAATAGGCATCATAACACAAATAAATCAATCCCACCATTCCTTTAAGTAAATATTTGCCACCCTCCTTTGATTTTGAAACAGCTTGACAAATGAAAGTGAATGCTAGACTTGATAAGCTAGACAATCCCAAATTTCTTACTGAAAGCGAAAAACAGAGCAGAGGCTTTAGGGGATTTCTGCTTCCTTGACACTTCCACTTTTTTGCACAACTATGTAACTTTTTTTTTCCCACAGTATACACAGAAACTGGATGAATTTCACCCTGCTATGGAACAAAGCAGTTCTTAATACGCTCCATTTATCTTGCCAACTCTAAACCACTTAACTATAAAATACTCTGTCAAATACTTAGCATTTATACTCCAGTTATCTATCTACACTCCAATTCTAATTTTATTCAGAATGTGATACGTTTTGATAGATACTAACTAAAGAAAAAGAATGCAATCTAGTTTCTCTCCTAATGGTACATAGACTCTCTTTAAACTTGATTTTTTTTTCCCAGGGTGTGAAAGGTGAAGTCTGATAAAAATTTCAGCATAAGAATCGAGAATTAATGATGTTCCAGCCCTGTTGATACCAGCCCTGTTCCAAGTCCAGTTATTGCACTTATCTTAGATATATTTAATTATTGAACTCATTATGAAGACCTTTAGAAGTCTGTCTTACTAGATACATAACGACTGTGTTTTCTTTCTCTATTATCTTAGTGTTTACAGTAAAGAAATTACTTTTTTTTTTGCCATGTGCCCTTTTAAATTAATGCTCATTTATATATATATAGATATATAGATATCTTCATTCACATACAACTATTAGGCAACATTCTCTGTTTCCCCAGCATGAATTGAGCTTAACTCCTCTTGCTTTAATAGATTTTTTACTGCACGTACTGTAGTGGCACAAAGAACAGCATTTTGCTCAGTGACAGTGTGCAGAAGCTTTCAAATCTCTTCCTGTGTGAAACCAGGACAAAGGCAGAACATTCAGCCTGTATTTGGGGGTGGAAAGATTTTGAGGTTTCTCCAGGAAAGAAAGCTTTAGTGCTACAGTAGAACTCACACTCCTGACTCATTTTTAAAGCAGCACAGAGCTTAGAAGTGAGGAGACAACACAATAAAATATCCAAAATATTACATGGAATGTGACATGTACAAAGACTAACCTTTGAAGATTCCTTTAGAAAAGAAATAGACACAAAGTTTTCTTCCAAAAGAGGTGGAATTTTTCGATTGGCCATTTTTGGTGATACAAAAGGAAAGCAAATCCAATAGGAATATCAAAGCTTCCTCCAAAACTGAAAAGTAGCAAGTTATCAGAAGACAGGAAAAGGCCCCTGAATAATTGGAAAACAGCTACCTGCTCCATAGAGAGTTCCTCTCTTGAAGTTTTAAAATGGTTGTGAGAAACGCAGCTCATGCCAAACAAAGGACAAGACTATGAATTTGTATTGAAATATTAAAGTTCTAGTAGAATATATATTATTGAGTGTAAAATAACTAAAAAAACTAAATAACTTAGTTTACTGAAAATATCTACATTAGTTTAATAATTGTTCTGGTATTGTTGCTTATTTCAAAAATGCTTGTACTGCTTATACTCACAGGATGGTAGAAATAAAACAAAAACTAAAACACTCTAATCCTTCCTTCCTTCTCCCCAGCCCAGCTTCACTCACTTCACACGGACTCTCCACCCCTGAGCAGTGCAGAGGGCTGGGAATGGGGTTCCCAGCTCAGTTCATAACTGCTCAGTTCATAACTGCTTCCTTCACTGATCCTTCCCTCTCACACTTTCTCCCAGCTCTCACGTGGGCACTTCAAGGGCCACAGCTCCTTCAGGAGATCTCTGTGTGCTCCAGCATGGGGTCCTCCACAGACTGCAGTGTGGGTGTCTGTTGCCCATGGTCTACTTCCCATGGTGCGGGGGAAGATCTTCTCCAATGCCTGGAGCACATCCTCCCCACTTTCTTCAGTGACCTCAGTGTTTACAGAATTGTTGCTCTTGTATATTCTCACTCCTCTCTCTCACAACCTTCAGTATGGCATTTTTTTCCCCTTTCTTCACATCTTTCTGCCAAGATGCTCCTACCTGGGCTGTGAGTTTAGCAGTGCCTTGCACTGGGTGGGTTGGAGCTACCTGAAACTGGCTGTGTCCAGCACCAAGGAACCTGCACCCAGTACAGCCCTCAAAAATTCACCAATTTCTTCTAATATGACAGATTTTTTTTTTCCAAGACTCCTACTTAATTAGAAACAGATTTAAATCTGTCTCTGCCATCAGAGGATCTGCCAGGAGCCTCACTGAAATTAAAGAGGACTTAAGCACTTAAATCTATGCACAAAGCTGCTTCATAAAAGCTACTTAGGTTTTGACTACCACAAAAAAGTGTTAATGTTCACTGCAGTCAGTAAAGAAATCACATGAAGCCATGCACGTTTCCTGCAAGTATCTCAATGGACACCTGATTTATCAAGGCCCTTCATCCCATCAGCCAAGTCATAACTGTGATTGAGAAGATGAAGTCAGGGAATGGTGCGAATCCCTTTAGGTACGCAAACTAATTGGAAAGTTCTTGGTTTTGCTGATTAATTCTAAAAATGGATCATTACATGCCATTTTTTTATTACAAACATAAAGTATAGTGTTGACCTGTCATCAGAGATGAAGAAATATTTTAAGTACAACTGGACAATCATATGCTCCCTGGAAGTATTTTCTTCTTCTGACAAGTCTTCATTATGCTTTATGGCCTTAATTAGAGACAAAATATAGGAAAATATTTCAACTGTCTCAGATACTAGACAAAAGTAATATACTTTTTCCAACAATGTGAGCTAACCTCAATATTGAAAGTGCCACTGGAGTATATTATAATACTCCTTGGACTGTTTATGCTTCTATCTATTTAAACAGTATAGTACAGATTGTCACTCCTTTACTGGATGTATGTCTTGTATTGTGGAGCAATACCCAACAACATTTTGTATGGTAGATTACAAAACATCTGAATTGTTTTGGATGAACTTTATTCTTTTATAACAGTAGGAATCACTGACTATAAATATTTTAACCAAGGTTTTCTTAGAGAAATACCTCCAACTTGTGGAGATGGGGCAGTTATAGGTAGTTTCAGTCAGAAAAAAGAAGTGTACAATTATATAGGTGAGTTAGTTAAACCTTCAGATACAGTAGTATTTCCCTTGAAAAAATAATTGGTCTACAAGAGTATCTCACATTGTTAATTGTCTGGCAGCTAAGGTGAAAACATCCACAGTGCCAAAGGACTCTCTGCAATGAACACTTTAGCCTTTTGCAGCTCTCCCCAGGCTGTACCTGCAGAATAACACAGCAAAGTACCATAGTCCAAGTGGCCTTGACACTGGATAGGCTCAGCCACTTCTAATTGCTCTTTTGCGGCTGGAAGGCTTGGCTCATTTTTTGCTAGGAAACATTTAGTTATTTGTGTGGCAGATTTTATGTGGAAATTAGCTGTTGGATGATCTGGGCTATGTAGCACAGACATAAAGGACAGAGTGTTTAAAAAAATAAATTTTGTGTTGTGGACACTGGGCAACTTTTCCAAGGAGAGTGACAGTCAAAAACAGGACTGTGAGCTGCTCTACAGATGGAAACAGAAATTTCTGTTGCATGCATCCTATCAATAGTGTCTTCAGCTGGATCACATAAATCTTCCAAAATTTTTATTCTGCTCAGTTTGTAAATTCCAGCTGGTCCCTGGTTCTACATGGCTGCTCCAGTTATTTGCCATCTTAACTATATATACATAAAATCTCTCTTGACTCTCTTCCCTGTATGAAAAAGGCTGGCCTGCTTTCTACATCTGCTGCAACCGTCTCTATTGACCATTTAAAAGTGCTTTATCTAGGTTCAACTTTGATAAATCTACAGCAGGAAATGCCCAAGGGAACTTCTGGAAGGGCCAGATTCTCCACTTGGGGTTTTAATCAACATGTTTGAGTAGATGAAATTAGTACAGCCAGAGCAGAAACTGCCTGAGGGAAATATTCAGAAAACCCTCTTGAAGTCACTTTGAAACTTTTTGCAACACTTGCTCAGGTACTTTGTTGTGAAGGATGTGGGATCTCAGTCATTCAACTAGCCTCATGTTCAGCGAGTTGCCTCTGCAGAAGAGTGCCTGGGGAAATTTCTCACTCTCCAAGGAATTAATGATCCAAGTTAACTGGATGTGTAAGAGGAACCACTCTGATGCCCAGCAATGCAACAACTGTCACACAACTGTGTTTTATAATTTTAACTTATATTCCATAGTGTTTGCCATGCTTGTAATACCTCATAATATAGACTTGAAATAGCATACGTATTTTAAGTTGGTTTATAAACTAGATTGTAACTACTTCTCAAGAAGAAATAGAAATATGGATGTTCAGAATTATTTCTCTACTCCATCTCCTAGATGAATTTAGCTTCCAGGTGTAGAAGATTCGTAAAGTCCTCCAAAGGAGTACCTCAACAGGGCCTATATGCAGACTTTGCTTAAAAACAGACATGTAGGAGACTTTGCAAAAAACAGTAGACATGAAAGCAGCTTTACCTCACACTTTACTCCCAGCAAACTTGGTACATGGACATATTTCTACAGGAACATAGTCACATCACTGCAGTTCTTTTACTTCATGTCTTTAAGTTAATTTTTGATCCAACAGAACTGCTGCATACTGAAAAACATTTTGAGAAATTTTAGTGCCAGTGCTAGTCAGGTACATAAATACATAAAATACAAATTCAATTGTTTGTATGGAACAAACAATTGAATTCTTGTTGTTAGAATGACTGACTCTTAGATTATGTCTAAGAAATTCTCTTCTTTTTTTCCCCAGCCTAGAAGCAGTTTTTAATTCTAAATTCAAATGCTTTGCCTGTCCCCACAGTGATACCTGTTGTCTACCTCCACTAAGAAGGTGGATCCAAGCTGACTATTGAGAACAATCTTTCACACAAGATATCATTTGTGGGAATCAATATAACAGAACAGTCCCAGAGATTATTTAATGACCAAACATTTACAGAAGTAAAAATTAAGGAAAGTGAGTTTTTAGAAGACTGATAAATAAGTCCAGTTTTAAATTTTCCTGGACCAGGAGTCATTAATAACACTCTTCCTGCTAGTGGCTACTTCTTACTATCAGTCATTATAATTATCAATATGTATTCAAAGTAGTCAGTCTTTAGCAATCACAGCTGACACCAGCTGCAAAAATGCAATACCAAGGGCTTGATGCCCCCTAATTAGCACTGATGGCCACAGTCCTGGATGTTCATAGTGTCCACGATAAAGGTAAGATGGATCTTCAGGGGATGTCTCCTCCACACCCACCAAATTCCGGATCTTTCATAAGGGTAGTGAATACTCAACCCTCAGCCTCCACTCCATTCTACTACCTGCCTGATCCTTGGGGAATACTACTTTTCTAGGATGTGGCAGGTGCCTTATCCTGCTCTTCATCTCCTACTGCTGCTTTTCCTAGAGCAAAAGAAATTGGCATTTCAGTAAGTTGCATTTTTCAATGAGCACTTACTGTCCATTGGTGTGCTGTTAATAGCTCTGCAGATGCTGCCCTCAACCAGTGTTCATATTTTCAAGATCTTTGCTATTAACAGGCACTGAAACTATGCATCATAACAAGAGACACCTGGCATCAATTCCATGTCAAACATTTCTCATAACAGTTTGATATTCAGCCTCACAGGCCAGAACAAGAACTTGACACTCAGGCACAATAGGTATAAGGCCCATGGTCCAGCAAGGGTAGTAAGTTTTTGCTGGATTATTAGGTGAAAGAAATGCTCACAGTTATGCTATATTAATGTGCTCATGTTTGGGTTCAAAAGAGCTATAATTAAAGTTTGCTTTGTGTGCTTCTACATTTATAGGGGTGGCATGCATCTGCTTTAGATATAGCTGTTTTATTAACTAATATAACTGTAGCATCAGGGACTGAAAACTACATAGGGCCAGGCAGTTTTGTTAAATTTATATCTAGATGAGCTCCCTTAGGGAAAGGATAGTCTTCCCCCTGTTTAACAGCAGGGGATCTCTTACATATATTGATTACTTTTTCTCAGTGTTGACCAGGTCAGCTTTGGAAAAAAGTTGATCTAATTTCATACTCCTATAGAAAATCTTCCAAAAAATCAAGTTTTGATCCCAACACTCTCTTCTGGGTTCTGCTAAACTTTTATTAAGCAGCTTCAACTGCCTTCTGCCTCTCCTGTTATGTCCTATTAGGCAGAGGAGCCATCACAGTCATCTTTGTACCCATTACTAGGCTTCAAGGAACATTCGTGACTCCTCTGCCACAATTCAGTGCCATATCCAGGGTTCATATTTTACATACCCTTTTGTGACTGAGACTGTCAGTAGCTATTGAAGAAGAGAGTAATAAGCTGCTATTCTTGGATTTTGAGCTACATATACTGCATGACAGTTATGTCACCTAATTTTCAAGTATTCACTGGTTGTATCCAAGCTTTTCTCAGCCTCATATATTTAAAACTCTGTGGAATGGCTTAACAGTGTGCAGCTGCTTAGGAAAAAAAATCCAAAACATCTATTTAGGCTTCTAAAAATAATGCTAAATAAAACATTTAAATGTACCTAATTACAAAGTACTAGAAACCCCACAGTACTGCAGCTATGTAACCCTGAAGGCAACAGAAATTCCCCTCTGCAGGTTAATTTAAATTCTTTCATCTGATCAACCAGGCACAAAGTATGTAGGGGAGACCAGGCTCTTGAACTCTTTCTTCTCACTTACTTATAGACCTTTATCTCTAATTTGGTTTCTACATTCCAACAAAATGACAGTCTGTTTTTCATACTCAAGCTTGAGAACATTTTTAGACACAGACTCAATTGCCTCATCACTGAATTACTGTATATAGTACTTAATTTTTTTGGTTTTACAAAGGACATAGGAGTTTATTGAGTTAAGGATTTGTCTTCAGGAGAAGATTTCCCCCATGCTGACTTCCCAATAGGCAAAAAATATTGTTTGATAACTTTTAAGCCAAGGGTTCAGGGTCTGGAATCCAGTTTCTCTGAATTCAATCACACCCTGCTCTTAGTGGTTTTGGTTTCCCTGGGAAGTTTACATATCAAGAGGAACATTGAAGCTCTTAAAAGTATCTCCATGTCAAAAGTATCTCTTAAAATTGTCTCCATCCAACATACCAGGACCCCAGCCACCTTATTTCATCATGGCTAAGCTTGTGGGCTGACATTACAATACTAAATAAAGAAGTAGGGGGTACTTTTTTTTATGAAAGATATCATTAAACAAGATACATGGTCCCAGTAAATGCAAGAACAGCTGTGAGAAGGAACATGCTGCAAGCAGTCTTCCCAGTTATCAAAGAATTGTGTGTTGCAAGTTTTCTTTTGCTGATCAATGGATCGTCCATCATTATTGCCTCCTATTAAGTGCTAATAGGGATATCTCACTATCTTGTCTATACTATCCACTAAATAACATACCTTGGAAAACAATTAGTCTTAATTTGTTAATCTCATGTGTATAAAAATTATCTCGATTTAATGTTGGAGTTGAGGAGAGAGGTCAGAAGTTTAAGAGGAAGAATGATAATGCTCAGCAAAGGTAATTTAATCTTGGATATAATCACAGTTTTTTTATTGTTTACAGAGATCTAGTTTCAATGTTTAGTTCACACCAGATGAAAATAAATGGATTTGAGTTAGCTTCTCAGATGCCAATCTAATTAAATACTTAACATAGAAAATATGTGACACGTGTAGCAGAGCATTGAAATATTTATGCAGTTTATATAGCAGCTTTCAGGTGTAAAACATCAATTATTAAAGCACTCCATTGTTTATTTACTCACTACAAAGCAACTGGGCTCAGTTTTACGCAAAGTAAAGGCAGAGTTTCATTTTAAATTACCCTTATAAGAGTTAAGTGTCACTCAATAATGACAGTAGGGGAAAAATTCTGCTAAAACAATCCAGCTGCAATTTAAGAAATTCAATTATCCTTTACAATAGCTGGGGCAAGACCAACTGCTAATGGGTTCTGCATGAGAAGGTGACTTTTTTCCCACTGGCTTTGTTGGTCCTTTTCTGTTGCTCTTTGCACTTTGTCACTGTTAAGGGAAACTGAGGTTGATTGATAGAAAGTATTTAAGAGTTTAAGCAGAAAGGAGAGTATCTAGAATTTCAGGTCATAAGCTGCCAGTCATGTCAAGTGGCACTGGATGATCTAGCCATTACTGCTTGTATTTGACCCGGGCTATGCACACAGCCAACAAACCTGGGTCCTGGAGCCCTGCATTCATAGATAGTATCTTTATTGCTTGGTGGGTCAGGTTCATTATTTTCTCCAGACCACTTCAGTTTGACTGATAAATAGGTGTAGGTTCCCAGCATGACCACACCATGGTAGTTTTCCATTTCAATACTCAGTGCATTCTCTGGTGCTCCAGTCTGGTTAAGACTATCTCAGCCAATAGATGACTAAAGGCTGCAGTAGATGCCCTTCTGACTATCAAATGATATAGCATTAGTATGGAAGTAGATAGGAGGGCCATTCAAGCTCAATTTTATTCATATTTACTACACATTACACTCTATTTTCACGCTGCAGTAGTAACTCATTCAGGAGCTGCTGAGAAAAGCAGTAGAATAAGTTTTACTTTCTGGTGTTGATTTCTGGAGTTAAAATAATTTCAAAAAAATCTGTCAGTGCAAGTACGTGGTGGACAAGGAAAACTTATGTTTGAATTAGTTTCCTTTTTTCCTTGTGTATTGCAAACAAAGAAGTATAAGTCCTCCTGCAGGGATTGTTTGCTTATATATATTTGTATGTTACCATTATGATGATTCTGCATTAAACCATTCTACTTGCAGAAGAGATCCCTGTTTTGCAGTCCCATTTTTTATAGTTTCTCTTCATGGTATGAATGTAAATTTGTAATTCATGATTTTGAACTATTGTAGTTTGAAAAGAATAATCTTCATCTTAAACCCCTTCTGCTTGTCATATCTAATTCCACAGAAATTCTGCTTCTATTTTTTTTTTTTACTTTAAAATGTTTTATTTATGTCACTACCCTTGTATCATACTCTTTCCCAGCTGTTCCCATATTCCCTCAAAAGATTCTGTTTTAATTTGATTTGAGCTTTTTTCAGTCACTGTACAAAGACAATTTCTTAAGGCAGGTAAATAATGTCCTAAAAAGCAAGTCCAATGGGAGATCTATAAAATGACAGTCATCATCTTAAGATATCACAGACTTATTATGCTAAGTATTTCAATAATGAATACTGTACTCCAATCTTTAAGCCTGCAACCCAATTTCTTATTTCTCTTTTAAGCCATTACAGGAATCCACTGACCGCATTACATTTCTGCTAACTTGCCATTCAGTTATAAGAGAGAAATGTTATTATCGTATTTGCGCAATTCATCTTCTTCCTTACTTATGCAATATAACCTTTGATGGGTTTAATAAAAGTATAATTTTATATTTTTATATATATTTATATTAGGGATTAAATTTTGATTTAAAGAAGCCTTCTTGTGAAAAAGTAACACACTAGGATTATATAGATAGGCTACTACAAAGCAAAGCTGAAAAGGTATGTCTATAGTCTGGTTTTATAATGGTGCACACAACATAATTAAAGAATTGTGATAGTGTCTGATTAATGACAGAGCCTTCTTTCCTTTTTTCTTTTTTTTTTCTTTTTTTTTTTTTGTTCTTTCTGACTTACCCCAAGGCTGTACAATTACTGATCTATTATTCCATTGCCAATCATTAGCTAGTTCTCATTAACAACTTTTTGCCTGTTACAATAATGGAGGTGTCACAGTGTTACACAATCCTTGTTACTGCACTTCTCCCTGCAGATTCCTAAGATTGAAATGGGCGTTGAAGTAATTTAGCCTATGGCAGTAATGAAATGAAAGGGACAATTACGAGGAGGTAAGTGAGTAACCTAAGGTCAGACTTACTAAACCTTAACTAAATATACAAATAGCAAGGAAACTTAGGCATAAGTCAACCTGTATTTCTGTTCTTTCCTAATTATCCTTGCATTAAATATTAATATTTTCATATATAAAACTTGAAAAGAACTTTTTTAAATATACATACACACTTAAACATCTTTCTTTGTGTGCATGTATGTGTATTAAGAAAATCTATGTGCTTCAATATATATGTCTCTTTCCTCTGTCAAATTAAATTCCTCTTGTCTTGAGCGAGGTATCATTCAATATTTTCACCAGTAATCTGGTAGAGTAAATGAAGACTGTTCTCATTAATCATTCCACAAAATTTAAGCCAACATGGATAGCCAGTATGTTGCTGGATTGAAAGAAAATTAAAAATAATTTTGAAAATTCAAACAAATATTTGTAGAAAATTCAACACAAGAAAGTTCCAAGCGATTAACCATTTGCATAAACTTGTTTCAAAGAAATCTGACTAGTTAATAGTTCTCTGTAAGAGCATGTAGAGGTTATAGCAGGTCAATTTTTTTTTCTGCTATTCCCTCTAAGTCCTCAAGGCAGAAACATTAGGTGCAGAGAGCATAGTGGAGAGCAATGAGAATTCCTGGTCTAGAATACTGGTCTATATGAGGTCTAGAAAGAATGATCTATGAGAAAAAACTGAAAAAATTTGAATTGTTTAGCCAGAAGAAGACAGAGTTGAATGGAGATAATCTTAAAAAACATAAAAGGCTGCTGTTGGAAAGAAAGGAATTTTTTTTCTTCTTTTTTTTTTACCACAGGGGCTAGAATAAATAAAAAATTGGCTTCAGTCTCAAAAACGTATAAATTTACATTTAGGAAAAAAGTGTTTCATGGTAATAATGAAGCTTCTAGTGAAGCTTCCTGTGAGATGGTGGCATCACATCACTTTTTTTTTTCTTGTGAGCTGAACTAAGATCTGTTAGAAATAACTGAGGGAACATTGCTCCTGTCTGGGACATTTAAAATGTTAGATGACCTACTGAACTTCATTCCAGCATTATGAATACATTATTACAAGATTTTTTTAGGTTATTTCTGTTTATGTAGTAGATACAACATACAGAGATATTTTTAAGTAGAGCAGCAGAACCTTCCAAAAGTACTTCTGTGGTATGGGCATATGATAATTGTATTTAGATATTTTTTGACAGATCAATATGTGTGAGCTCTACTTTGTGTCAGAGCTCTTAAAAATCAAATCCATCAGGTTGCATTCAGAAGGCTGGATAGTTCACAACTTGATGCACAACACTAGAGCATGTAAAAGTTTAAACAAAATAGAATTTATAGGAAATAATCATCAAGTCAACCCTTTCCTATATTATGAATTCTCAAGCTTTTTTGAACTTGTTGAAAACTCCAGAAGTCTTTGAGCCAGGCTTACATGGCTCCAGTTAAGTCCCTGCTGTGTTGTGCATGTCAAAATGCATTGAACTGTTGGCTGCAGGTGGCTTGATATACTGAGCTGTTTATTTCTGGGAATTTTATGCATTTGACCAGTTTTGAATTTTTAATGAAATGCCTATGGCTTAACACAGGAGAAAACAATAAAGTAAATGGTGCTGATTCTCATACTGCTTACATCAGTTCATGTCTGAATTAACTTCACAAATGTCAGTGGAATTTCTTCTTGATTACACTAATGAAACCAACTTAGAATCAGGCATGCTTTTTACAACAAAATAAATCTATGTTTATTTTTTAAAAAATACTTAATCTCCAAATGCTTTAAATATATAGTTAAACACCAAGTTAATAGCAAACAGCATTGTTCTTCCGAGATGTGGCTCATTTTCTCACTCTGATTAGCTAGCAATTTGTACAATTACACCTAAATGGATGCAATGCTGATTTCACTGCTTATTTTATTATAGCACTAAAGCAGGTACAGACCTATCGATGCTTGTTTACAGTATTACTCATAAACAATTTTTTTACATACTCTATTAAAATTTCCCAGCTTGATTAGCTACCAATCTGCACTAAAACACTCAAGTTAAAATGAAAAGCTAATTGCTCTGAGTTGCTCAGATCATTTACATGCAACAAGATTTACTGGGGCTAATGAAGCTCCAGAATGGGACGGCTTCTATCTCACAGCTTTTTTATGCCTTTCTGCTTAATAATAAAATACATTAAAAATGTCAGTTCTTTCAGAACTTAAGAAAGTTCTTTCAGACCTGCAAGGTAACCAATCAATCTGATGATACCTTTAAGTCTGTGAAAAAGACACTGAAATCAGTGGGATTCTAGAAACTCTAACTAAAAATTGTATTTCAGAACTAATAATTAAGAGAAAAATATGTAGTTAAATAAAAAATATCCACTCCCAATTCCAGCATATTAGGTAGTTCTTCCTACCAAAATTTAATTCTGATGCAAATCAGACATTTTTTTTCTTTTTGTTTGTTTGTTTTGTTTTTTTTACAGAAGGGCAAGGAAATTTAGGAATTCTAAAACAAGAGTTCATGAAAATAATTTCTAAATAATATAGTTGCCGTAGTATGAAATATCACCTGATAATTGTTTGCTACAAAGCAGGCTTATTTTCACCGCATAATGGTTCTTTCTTTTCTCTGCCTTTTCTGACATGCAATATTCTGCAACATATTTCTCCTGCTGCACTGTATCGTATTGGTTCAAGAGAGAGGAACATAAGCCTTTCATCAAACAAGCATGGTTCATAGCTTGAATAGGAAAGGCTTCTGATCCTGGAAAGGCAGAGGGTGGAGAAAACACAGAATTTGGGTCTTGGACAAATACTCCAATCACTGAGAAACTGTGTTAAAACCTTATACTTGTCAATCTTGCAACATTCAAGTGTATTTGTGAATCCACAGCCTAAACCCTACAAAAATCAAGTTAGCTTCCTAAACATTTCAGCATGCCAGATGTGGAGTGTTAATATAATGAAAAAGAACAAGAACAAAGTCCAAAAACATGAAAGGGATGATCCACCTCTGAAAAGCTCTACAAAGGAAAGAGGAGGCCACCATTTAAGTGGTAGAATACTTGCCTGAGAAGTGTGAGACCTAAAATCCATAATCTTCTTGGGCCAATTAAGTTAAATGTCATTAACTTCTTAAGAAATCAGCTGTTAGTTGTTGCTATATTCTATTTTTTCTACTGGAGATGGAATTATATGGATCAAAGTTTCTAATAATCAAGCCCAGTAAAAACATGAAGGAAATGAACTTTTATGCTGAATCTGGCTGGGATGGAGTTAATTTTCTTCATGCAAGCCCTTATGGTGCTGTGGTTTCAATCTGTGGACAAAATTTGTTAAAGCACCAGTTCTTTGGCTGCTGCTGAGCAGCTGCACAGGATCAAGGCTGGTTTTGCTTCTCACAGTGCCCCCACCCCTCCAATAAAACCCATTGAGGGTATGTTTTTTCTTCCTTTTTTTTCACTCTGCTTCCTGAGCCAGTGGGAGGGGGAATTAGAAGACCTGGGAGGAGACACATATGGGGCAGCTGACCCCAACTGACCAAAGGTGAATGCTATACGATATCAAGCTCTACAGTGAAAGCTGGAGGAAAAGGAGGAAGGAAGCGGCATTTGGAGTGATAGCTTTTGTCTTCCCAAAAAACTGTTATACATGTTGGAGCCCTGCTTTTCTGGACACGGCTGAACACTGACCTGCTCAGGGCAACTAGTGAATGAATTCTTTATTTTGCTTTGCTTGTACATGCAGCTTTTGCTTTTCCTTTTAAAGTGTCATTAATTCATGACACAAGATTTTTCTCACTTTTGTTCTTCTGATTCTATTCTCCATCCTGCTGGGGCAGAGGTGTATGGACTGCTCTTTGGCGCCTTAGTTGCTAACTAAGTGATCAACACACCACAACTTTTGAAGCCACCTCAGGAAGGCCGAGCTGAATTTGAGAAGTATAAAATACTTTTGCATAGTGATGTGAAAAAGATAAATTCCTTAAGAATCACACAGATTTCTGGTGGTGATTTAAGTCCAAGAAAAAAGAGAACAGGATAGTTATAGCAAAAAAATTAAGAGTTGTAGCCCATTGGCTGGAAATCAACTGGCTTTTTAAAATACTTGCACGAAGCAAACAAAAGTTGTTCTTCAAATAGAGAGGCCAGAGGTTTTTTTTTTCACTGATTTATTCATAAGTAGAATATGTTCCTGACATGTCAAAGTCACTGGCAAAAAGCGAATAAAAATTCACAAGTGAACTTTGTCAGAATTAGAATAGAGAAGATATCTTCTTAACGTTGTCAGGGATATTTCTTAGAAAATTAGATGGAATGCATGTATCAGAAAAGAAGCATTCTTTGATAAGTAGGTGATAACAAGTGTTCATTAAGAGTCCAGTTACTTTTACTTTGGAAGGAATAATCCCATCAGTAACCAAATACACGTTATGAAAACTGAACACTAGAAAAACTTTCACATATGAAACCACTGTCAGTTTAGAGTTAATTTTGAATTCAAAAATATCTTACTCCAGTCAGACAGATGAAATGTCAGTGGCTTTCCAAAGTGTCAAAAGTTTTCAAAATAAATATTGTGATGGCATTAGAAATTAATGTGATAAGCAAGCAGTTTCAGTAAATACCATGTTGTTAAAATGTCAACAGCTAGGCAAGAAAGACAAACTACACATTCTAATATGAATTTGTACCCAGAAGGAAGCTTTACAGAGTAAGGATATTACAGAATAAATATTGTGAAGCAAATTATATTAAATTCTATTTGGAACCTTTTTTTTTCTGTCAGGCTTTTTAACTTATTTTAAAAGATAGCTACCCTTTTAAAACTTGATAATCAAATTAAATAATGACAAATAAGTAAAAACTAGCTGCAGATGCTGTGATAAAGAGCAATATTGCAAGAAATGAGCTATTGCCTTTAGTACAGAGGATATCAAACTAGATATTTTAATTGTCCCTCCAACCTTAAAAACCTCATGATTTCATAAATCTCAAAGGAAATGTAAAAGGACCTTAAAGATCCCACATGTGATGTAGTTAAGGTTGTCTCAGGAAGCACACAGGTATGAAAGCAGTGGAAGCTGATACTCTCTCAAATATTTCATCACAGACTGTACAAAGCAACAAACTCAATCTGCCAGTTTTATGAAAAGTTGAGTCAGATGTAAGCACAATGCAATAATACTAAGACTCTAAACGTCAATAAGAAAAGCTAAATAAGAAAACATAGAGAACTTGACTCTGTCATAATATCTGATGTAGTCATATAGGGGTTTCAACTCCTTCAAATCTGAGCTTTGTTCACCAAACATTGAATTAAGAATTGGAAAATAAATGCATGAAACATCCCCATTCATATCTCCATGCCAGGGAATTTTTTCACATCTCAAAAAAAATATAATGAGAATAATTAATAAGATTGAAGATTTTTAAATTTTTTGTTTCCACATAGAAAGTGATTCTGTGAAAATATGTCTGTAACAACAGAATAACAATACATTTTTAACAGGGAACATTAACAAAAGTGACGTATATCAAAAGCAAGCTCTGTCAAATGGCACACATTCAAAAGCAAGGTTTTATCTGAGAATAGGCCTCTTCATTGTGGTATATTCCACTAAGTCAAAGTTTGTAAATGATAAAGAGACAATATCATTTGTTCTATTAATGACTCAAATACTATAAAAGACTATATGCATGCTTTTGGGCTATTTTAGCACCCCAAGATGGAAACAGTATTATTCTAGAATCTTCAGGGCCTTTGTTTCAAGATCCAATTTATTCTTCAAACAGAACAAATCCAGAAGGAATACAAATCAATGCAGTTTTCTTATTTAAAAAAAAAAAAAACAGCGGTAGTCTCTGCAAGGCCTTTTTCACTTGTTTGTTTTTCATATGCCCTCTCAGAATTATACCTCTTACTTTAATAGTTTATAACATATTCAGAGACAGGGAGTACTTAATTTTCTTTTGACTATTTCACCTTGCCTGAGAGGGTATCCACACCGCAAACAAATTTAAAGATGTGGTTTTAACTTTCAATGTCTTTTCTGCATTACATACTTTAAACTGAGTGAGGAAGAATTATTATTTCAAGCCTATAGTATTCTCAAGTATTAATGAAAGAATCCAAATATGGAAAAGATATTTTAAATTAACTCTAGCCCTCAACCCCACTGGATAATTCCTTAGTGAACATTTTCTCATTGTTTATCCATTTTAATTCAAGCAGTCCAAAACAGAATAGAGATAGTATAAAAAATGTAGAGTTGTCCTCATTTCTTAATATACATTACTGCATGGTAAAATATGTGTCTATGTATTTCAGAGCCAGTTGTCTACAAAACAGTAATGTGGTGATTAGGAATATTTCAAAATAAAGGAATAATGTGGAAAATCGTATCCACGTGCAGAGTATTCTGATACCACTGGGAAACCCAGCTGATCAAAATGGCTCTTATGCTACTTGATTCTCTTGCCCTTATTTGAATTTAAATTATAACTTTTCCCAAATCCCAAAGAATTTCTGTGATTTTCTCTCAGAACCTGTCTACCATTTACTTAGCAGAAAATCAGCTGAAATTTTCTATGCATTTGCACCTAGACACAGATGTGGAGCTACATTATACTCTGACTGAAATGCATCTTTTTGGGAAATGGTGTGCCAATTCATAAAATTATAGTGTTCTTGACAACTTTGTTTAGCAATAGATCACTGAAAAACACCATGAACTGCAATGTGTGTGGTAATAAGATATCAGAGACTTCTTGACATGATTCGGTGCACCATGGACATGGAACATAGGTCTGTTGAGAGCCTGGTGATGGTTATCTGATAAAATGTCATTGAATATGATTGATGTTGGAATATTAAAAATTACTATGGAAATGAACACTTATGAAAGAGCTTGTCAAATTCACAGATTCACAAAATCACAGAATTAGTAAGGCTGAAAGCGACCACAGTGGTCCAAGTTCCCAGCTCAAGCAGGGTCACCTTAGAGAACACAGCACCAGATTGTGTCTGGACAGTTCTTGGATATCTCTGAGAGAGACTCAACAGCCTCTCTGGGCAATCTGTTCCATTTTTCAGTCACTGCAAAGTAAAGAAGTTCTTCCTCATATTCAGGCAGAACTTCCTGTGCATCCGTTTCTGCCCATTGGCTTTTGTCCTAATGGTTGGCACCACCAAGAAGATCCTAGAAACCTCCTTTTGACACCCTCCCTTCAGACACTGATAGACAGTGATGAAATCCCCTTTTAGCCACCTCTTCTCAAGGCTGACCAGGCCCAGCTCCCTCAGTCTTTCCTCACAAGAGAGATTCTCCAATCCGTTAAATATCTTTGCTGCCCTCCACTGGGCCTGCTCCAGGAGCTCCATGTCTCTCTCATCACGAGGAGCCCAGAACTGGACACAGTACCCCAGACGGAACCTCACCATGGCTGAGTAGAGGGGCAAGATCACCTGCCTGCTGCCAATGCTCCTCTTAATGCACCCCAGGACACCACTGGCCTTGGCCACAAGGGCACTCCTGGCTCATGGGGAGCTTGTTGTCCCCTAGGACCTCCACATCCTTCTGCACAAAGTTTCAGGGTGTGCTGAGGCATGTGGTTATTCCTACCCAGGTGCAGGACCTTGCACTTTCCTCTGTTGAATTTCAGACAGTTCGTTGCCCACCTCTCCAACCTGTCAAGGTCCTTCTGAAGGGCTGCACAGCCCTCTGGGGTATCAGCCACTCCTCCAGGTCTGTGTCATCAATGAACTTGCTGAAGAGGCCTCTGCTTCTTCATCCAAGTAATTGAGAAATAATTGAAACAGTACTGGCCCAGTACTGAATTTTGGGAGACACCACTAGTGACAGGCCTCCAACTAGATATTTTCTTTTAAAAAGAAGAGAGCAGAAGGTTAGGAGTGGTCTTATGTTTTAATAAATCTGCTGTGCAATGGACTGATGCAACTACTATAGAACAAAGTAATTTCTTTTGACATTCAATTCATTATATTTGTATTAATTTCATATTTACAGTTTTCTGATTATAATTTACATTTACAATCCACTACTCTATAGGTTTCATATTGGCAGGAAAAAATTGCATAAGAAAGCTTTTTGAAAGCTGGATGACTGAAAATCTGGCAAGGGAGTAGGCTCATATAGGATTTTACAAAACTATGATTGTGCTATCCAAATGCTATTCTCTAAACAACCAGCAGCAATTGACAGTACTGGCTTGCTGAGACTTTTAATAGTAGCATTGCTAGATTCCAAGTTCCCAATGCCAAACCTTTCAACCTTTTTTTTTTTTTTAATTATTTATAGTCAATATTAGAATAACTAAAAAAACCTAAACATTCAATGAGTAAATCACATTTAGTTTAACTGATGGTATTCCTTTGTTTTTTTTTCCTATTTTTAATTACATTTTTCAGTATATTTTATACAACCAGAAAGAATTACTATATTTTTCTGAATTTCAGCATTTCTGATGAGCAGCTTTCTCAACACTACAATATGTAGAAACACTCTTTCAGAATTAGAACGTTTTTATTCACCTTAGCTTAATTATTAACAGAACAAAGCCAATACACCTGGGGAAGTCAGCATAAGTAAGTGGGCAAGTAGTTCTTGAGCACAACCATTTTACAACCAGAGATGCAAATCAGGTGTTGGAAGAAGAGTTTGATGGCAATTTACCATTCCAAGATCTCAAGTTCCTATGAATTTTCTACCTTCCTGATACTGTTTCTCTCTCTCTCTCCCCCTCTCTCTCTCTCTCCAGAGGCATCGTGAATGAGATTTTTCTCATCTAACTGTATATGTTTATACTGTAAAGTCATTTTTCAAAATTAGCCATATTAGAATTCTTTCCCAGTTAGTAAACAAACAAAAGCAAACAAACAAACATTGTGACAAAGTAGTTTAATCTTTGCTCTTGAATAACATGAGTTTTCTCTTGATTTTTTTCTTCTGGCTCTTGCTTCACTGACATAATAGGAGATTTGTGTGACTAGTTCATACATGGAAATGTCTGCTTTTGGTCAGAATACTATGTCCTCCTTTGATCCAAACACATCTAGATATGTAGTTCCAGGAATCAGTTAAAAATATGTGACCACTCTTCCTCTCCAGGTGCAAAGGTTCTCCCTGATCCTAGCACATGCTTCTGGTTGCAACTTTCCATACCAATGTGCTGATGATCTCTGTGTGGAGGATACAGGACCTTCAAAAGCAGGTCACATGCTCTGTGAATACAGAAGATAGAACACAAGTAGATGTCAGAGTAAAGAAAATGGTTATTTTCTTCATAACTTTAAATATGTTTGAGAATAGTAAATAATTAAGTAGATTATCTTCATTTCAAAATACCTTTCAATGATTGATTTTGATCTATTTTACTGTAACTATTTATGAGATTTCTTCTTAGATGGCAATTTTTCTAGAAGTTCTGAGGAATTCTTAATGAGAATAATAAATTATGTACAATAATTTCAATAATAGCAATATGATAGGATCACAGAACAGTTTGGGTTGGAAGGGACTTTCAAAGATCATGGGTAGTCCAACCCCTATGTCATGGACAGGAACATATTGCACTAAATCAGGTTTTTCAATGCCCCATCCAACCTGGCTATGAACACTTGCAGGGATGGGGCATCCACAACTTATCTGGGCATCCTGTTCCAGTGCCTCACCTGGTCATAATTTTTTTTTCCTATCAAAATATATATAAATATCTCCTCCTTCAATTTAAAAACATTGCTACTTGTCCTGTCACTACAATCCTTTGTAAAAACACTCTCATTCTTTCTTATGATTATCCAATATATATTAAAAGATCACAGTAAGGTCTCCCCATAACCTTCTCTTATGAAGGCTGAACAACCCCAGCTTTCCTCACAGGCAATGTATTCCAATCCCCTGGCAAATTTTTGTGGCCCTCATCTAGACACACTCTCACAAGGCTATGTCATTCTTGTACTGAGGGTTCCTCAGCTGAGTTCAGAGGAAGAGTCAACTCCCTGAATCTGCTGGTCTCACTTCCCTTGTTGCAGCCCAGGATACAGCTGGCTGTCTGGGCTGCATCACATATTGGCCAGATTTCCATCCATCAGCATCCCAAGTCCTTTGCAGGGATGCTCTCAATCCATTCACCCCTCAGCTTGTATTGATACTGGGGGTTGTACCAGCCCAGAGGCAGAACCTTGCATTTGGCCATGTCAAAATTCATGAGCTTTACATGGGTCCATTCCTC
Source organism: Sterrhoptilus dennistouni (assembly GCA_013397095.1). Taxonomy (NCBI): domain Eukaryota; kingdom Metazoa; phylum Chordata; class Aves; order Passeriformes; family Zosteropidae; genus Sterrhoptilus; species Sterrhoptilus dennistouni. The sequence goes on along the minus strand of VWZU01016192.1, from coordinate 295,078 downwards.
AATCCTGTAAAGGTCCTACATCAGTCTTCAAATTTCAAGAAATCACAAGAAAAAATTTTGATTATAACAATATTGTCTAAAAACATATGACTTAATGATAATAACAACTTTCAAACATTTTTAATTGTACTCTGAAGTTTTCTTCATGGCGTTTTTATTTTTTCTGTATCCAGGAGGCCAAGAAATGATTTCCTATTTCTTTTTGCATAAAGCTCATCTTTTAAATAATTTACATTCCTAGAATGGCTGCAGCTATCAGCAAAAGTAAGTTTAACAATATGAGAAATTATTAGCAGTGGCAACATCAAATTAGACAGACAAGAAAGCGCAATGCAAACCATTTTGTTAAATAACCGCATGATCCAATAATGACTGATGGCTTGGAGAAAAGAAAAATTTAGGCAGAAAAATCATCCAGCAACTGTCTAAGGATAAAGGTTTCAATTTCCCACTCATTTGCTGTCCTGGGTTTCAGTGTAGGACGTGCACAACATATTTATTCTATCACCATCTTCATAATCTGTTGAAACCAAGTGGGGCAGTGTTCTTCCCAGGGCCCCTGCCTTTGGGGTGTCTTCTGTTAATGGCCCATCAATGCCTTGCCCATGACTCACAGGTAACTCCCTCCAGGAGTTCTCTCTGTTTAATGGGCCATCAAGGACCCACTTCACAACTCATCGTCCCATTGTGAGATGCTCCACCCAGGGGGAGGAGCCAAGCATTCTCACCTCTTGTCCCAGAGGACAAGAACTACCAGACCATTCTAAGGGATCACTACTTCAGGAAGACCACCTCACCTGGACTGCTCCCACCACCCTGCTCAGGCTGTATTCTGACTTTGTCCGTGGTCTTTTGTATTACTGCATTTATTTTATTTTACCTTTTTACTTTTCTTCTTATTAAATTGTATTTCTGACTTGGACTCTCTCACTGGTTTTGCTTTCAAACCACTACACTTGCATATCCAACTAAGTCAGTTTGCTCAGGTAGTTTAAATGAAGTTAATGGAACTGTTAGTGGAAGATACAGCTGTCTGCAAGGCTGGGGCCAGAGAGGGCAATTCTATTTTCTCTAATAGACAAGGGGAGAACAATTTCATGACACTAGCAGGAACTTGTTCAGAAAATAAGTGGGGCAGACTAAACTTCAGTTGCCACCAATTAACATATTATAAAGCATGTTGCAAGACTGGGTTTATTTCCCTCTTTGCTTTTGCAAATAATCTTTAGTTATTGTTTAGGTTTTTTAAAGGCTAAGCTCAGACATTTCAGTCATGATAATTGTTGCAGAAAGGCATAAGGAGATTCAGTTCAAAGAGTATACCATCCTATAAACTGGAGAATGAAAATGAAGGAAAAAAGTACAAATACATGAGCAGATACAAAATTTCCACAGCCTGCACTTAATAGATTAAAAACAATAAGTGACTGTCTGAAAAAAAAAATTGTTGGAATAAATATTCATAATTTCAGAACTGATGCTAGAAACAGTTTATTACAGAATAAGCTGTAAGAACATAAGATTCATTTAGAGCAAATATGTTTTTCCCCAGAAAATTTATGAAGGAGAACCTTAGAAGAGCATTTATAAATAGTTTCCACAGTAGTCACTAAAATTGAGTTGATTCTGTCAGTATCTCTGGGTTTCACTTTCCAGAGAGAAAAGTGTATGCATCTCACTTAATCATTATGAATGATGAACCTCAAAACCTAAGGCTTGGAAGTAGAAAGTCATGCTATGAGTAGCTAGTGCCATCTTTTACTGAATCTTCTGATTCCTAGGAGGACTTCTGCAGCACAGCAGTGCTGATCTCCAGCAAAAATTGAATTTTTGTTGCTTTTGTTAATTTTTTCTAATTTTTTTCTAAATTAAGAAACACAGAAAGGGTGGGTGTTATAGTGGTATTTTATTAGTGCTGTCCTGATCAAAGTACATTCTGCTGTGGCAAGGGTGAAAAACTGCCTGGGAAGTCCATGGGCCTGCTCCTACTGGGTCTGAAGCCTGGAAAACTAAAACGCTGTGTCTGCTTTTCATGGAGATAAAGTCGTGCAGGGTACATAACTTCACCAGTGCTGGGATACAGCATGAAAATATAAGCCCATTTAAGAGCTGTGCAATTTACTGCTGTGGGAGCTGGGGTGTGCTTCTCACTGTAGGTTATTCACCAAGCAAGCACAGGTGCTCAGCATGAACACCCTTCTGGTGTTACTCCCTGACATTGCAGTGACTGCTTTGATACTCACCCAGAAAACTTACAATTTCTCTGCAGACACAGAAGCATTTTTTAAATAGTTCCTCTAGGACAGATGGGGACAACCCTTAGGTTCAAATTCAAAAAAATCCACAAGATGCACCAGTGGCAATTCTGGATTTTGGCAAGTAAAACTCCCCTAAAACTATAAATCATTTTAGAAAATCTTGACTCACACCTTTTTTTCTGTGAATCCCAAGAAGAAGTATCCCAGGCTTTGACACACTTAAACTCTCTCTAATGCTCCCTGACTTCCAGGGTCTCTCTTGGCCTTTCCAGCTGTTCACTGATTATTCTCAATGCTTGACTGCTTCTCTCAACTACTCACCCTCATCCTTTGTGACAGACCCTCTGTCTTTGATGCTGTGGTTTTCTGCCATGTCTTTTTTCACCTTTGTGCCTTTCTCACCATGCATATTTTCAAGGACTAAACTTCTCTCTCAGATTCTATCAGCAGGGATTTAAGATTTGGCTTCAAAGAAAATTATGTGCAGATGAAGCTGATACATCACTTAAGCTCTTAACACAGACTATAACTTAGATCCCCATACCACCAGATGATGCTTTTAGTAAGCACCGAAATGGCTAAGTTTAAGGCAATGTAAGTAAAGCAGCAAAAATTATATGTTTTTGTTCTGAAGTTCCATACATCAGTGACAGGTTAATCTTTAATGTGTTGTCCAAAAAATGTCAAAATCTTACAGAAGAGATATCTTCTACTGGTTGTGAAATTCTTTTGTTTCATCCTTTTGGAAGGTTCTGGAAGCCAGGAAAGGAATTAATATCTCCCTTTCTTAAACCCATTCTTTCCAAATTGTCAACATTGTCATGATCAGGCTGTTTCCTCTGCTGCAGCCTTCAAATACTGATAAGTGAAGTCTGCCCCACAAAATAGTTATTACTGTGTAACCAGGCTGGGCCTAAGGTTACCTTAAAAATACCATAGGGAATTTGGTTTGGTTTTTCAAGAAAAGATAAGTAATTGTAGCATTGTTTACTTTGCAAGGTGCCATGTCCAATCAATGTCAAAGGGAATTTTTAGGGCTGCTACAGGAAAGAAGGATTGCTTTCACTTGAGTATTCTTATAGCTGCCAGCTACAAGCTCTATTTATTTCCCTTGTAAGTAAATACTGTATCTGTGCATGAAATTTCTTCATAAAAGATGCAGAAAGGGATTTTTTTTGTCTCAACTTACTTCAGCTCTTGGGAAAATGAGCAACTTCTCTGAAATCCAATTCCCTGTGTCCTAACAAACTATTCTTGCATCTGCTAAACTTCTTTCAAACTGTTTTTTCCTGTGCTTTAGATGATGGCTACAGTTTGTTTGTGAGATCAAATAAAGTCCTCCACAGTATTCCTATTACTTTTTTTTTCACTTGGGAGATGTGTGTAGTACTATATTACATATGTAATTTGTAGCATACCCAGGAATATAAAACAAAACAGTGACTCAATTTTAGCCAGTTTTTTTACACAATTTTTTACACCATCCCTTCTTAAAAAGCAAAACTATTGAGAGGCATTTTTAGGTTTGGAACCTGACAATATAGTGCAGTGGATTTCGTCCCTGCATCCAAAAATTCCTGCTGCTGCCATGGGAATTGTTAATGTACCACGTTATCCAATGTCAGCAGTAGTAAAGAAAGGATCACACAGAGTAAATATTTAATTTAAAATTTCAGTCTCCGGAGATTCAAACTCTGACAGACATCTTGGGAAAATAAGCTATCCCTGGGCATGTTTAGCAGGCAACAGGTTCTCTTCATCCTGACACTTTGGACCTTCTGTACCACAACCTATTATCATCAGAGATTTACTCTTCTAAGCAATGCAAATGGATTTTTTTTCCTCATTTATTGTTTGCTTGATTATTTTTTAAGCTTCATTTATCCACTGATATATAACTGCACTTCAATTATAGAGCATGTCAATTAGATTTCAGTTCCTTTTTAATAGGGTTTGTAATATTTCAGGATCTCTGTGGTCAGAAGCTGCCCCTATTTTAGCCCAGAGGCTCCTCTATGTAGTAGATCTCACTCTTTAAAAAGGTCAAGTTCATGTGCGGTTATAGATTTATTTAGTCTTAAGAATTTTAGCTTACAAGATTACACTAGGAATAAAAATTAGGCCAAGTATGTTTTCCTTTTCAAGAAAAAAAGGACAGTTAGCATAATGGTAGAGAAACAGTATTTTTAAAATGCCATGTTCTGTAATTGCTAAGAGTAGATGAGATGGTAAGTGCAAAACCAGCAGAATTTCTGATTCATAATAATTTAGTTCACCTTATCTCACTGCCTTGGGACCTATAAAATAGCATCACATGTTTTTCAGAATGGGCATTTTAAGATAGTTACATATTGAGACAACTCTTGGCAAAGCAAAGACTGTAAATAACAACCTTTGCTAAGTCCTCAGGAAGGTCCACAACACTGATGAAGATACAATGCTTTCCTGAGCTCCTGTTTCTGTCTTTACTGCACACAGATGTAAAGAGAGATTGTCTTCAAATTCACCCTTTCTTTTCTCAGCTTTTCCCCAACATTTATTTTAGAAGACTATCTTGAATGAGCTACCCTCAAAAATCATTCTTGTTTTTTCCGTCTTACGCTAACTTCCATCGGTCCACAAACTTCAATATAGTTCTAGGTCTTAGTGTCTTTTCTAATCCATGCATTTGAAATTTCTCCTCTGTTCTCCAATCCCATCCTTATCTAAAGAGATGCTTCCAATTTCCATTGATAATTTGAGTCTATCTTCTTAAAGAATAATTTATCTTGCTCAGGTTTTCCTCTGTAATATTCTTTGGCTATGTTGTAAACTTAAAATCTAATTATGAAACAATACTTATCTGTCTACTTTATGTCAATATTTATACAAAGATTCCATTCATTCTTTTAAATATCCAAACATAACAGGGTAAAAAAAAAAAAAGCCCAAACCAAAGAAAAGTCCAGAGTTTATGACCTTTACTTGAGTTATAAATAAGCATTAAGTGTCCTTGATAGTATTTTTTTCATTTAAATTTCACAATACAAACTGAATGAAGAAGCAAGCAAGGCATAAACAAAGGAAAGTAGTACAGCCCTTAAATCTGGTAGTTAAGGGAAAATAAAAAACAAAATATACATCAGTTTCTTCAGACAACTGGACTGTTACTCCATGATGCTTTGCTCAAATCTGTGGATGTAGAAATATATCCTGTCTACACTCAGTCTTCTTTCTTCTTCCGTCATGAGGTTTATGTCTAGCCTTGATAAGAAATTTAATATGAGAGTGTAATCAGAAGTTGAAGAGGGAGCAGGCAAATATTTGGTCCCCAGTTTCACACATCCCTTTTACCACGAGCAGATACTGCCCTTGGTGCCTCCCTGCATTGCAATAGGCAACAGGTGACCCCATAGAGGTGAAGGCCCCATGGACTATGGAGAACTCTTTACAGAAAATCCAGTATAAGACAGTTTTTTGTTTCCTTCCAAAAATAAAAAAAGAAAAAAGGTGAGAGAGCTCTTCAGAAAGACTTAAACACATACTGAATAACTTCAAAATGAAGAATAAGTACTACCATTAATTATAATTTGTAAAAGTTCTGTATATGATAAAGATTGTAATGTCAGCACAATAACTTAGTGGTAGCAACACAACTCACTCTTACACTCATGAAATTTCAATTCCTCAGATATAAGAATTTACTGAGGAGTTTAAAGTAATAGGAAACAGATATGCACACGCCCACATAGCCACAAATACGTGTGCACGTGTATATACCCACTCCTTTCACTTACCTGTCTATTCCCGTTTTCTGAAGAAACACCGACTTACCTTTTTTCATGGAAGGAAAAAACAACACATTTACAGGTGGATGTGAGTCTTAAGTGACTTATCAGCAATGACAGCAGTATGTGTAAAGAACACCACTGTAAACCAGCAAACAAGTTTAGGTTTAGCTGTCAGTGGAGTAAAAAGGAAAGTGGGAGGCTGCAGTTCAGTGGCCTGCCAAATACAAGCCACATGCACAACTGGGACAAAAGAGCCAAGGATGGTTGACCTACTAATATCTGATCTTTTTTAATGCTCTCTTATATCCACTTCTTGAAAACATAGAGGTTTTCAAGGCCCTCAGTGCCTTCCCTACACCCCCCGAGGTACAGCTGCTGGGACTCAAGGAAAACTTTGATGCTTCTCTCTGGCTGTGAGAAATTCTAGCAGTGACTTAACCCACTGCACCTGGGAGAGGCTTTTAACCTTGGGCTCTCACCCTTGATATCTTTCTGGTATCTCAGTCCTATGCCTCCTTGACGCTGATGCAGAACCCAGCTTGCAGGTGACTGTGACTTTGTGACTTTTATCTTGATGTCAGACTAGCATCCTTACTACGGACCTACCTGATGTTCTGGACTCTTGTCTGAACTAAATGATCACTGCACACCTCCTTCCCTGTGTCCATCCCATGTGTCCCCTGCACTGCTGACACTTTCTGCCACCCCATCACCTACCCTGGCAGAAGCTGCCTGCTCTTTCTGCATCCTGGCAGCTGTAATAGCTGATTAGCAAGTGCAAGCACTTAGAGAGCATAAATGTCCTATAAATGCCAGGTGGAAGGTTAATAATAAATAGGCACAATAAAAATAACCCTGTCTAATATATGGAGAGCACTAGATGACTTGAACTCCTCTGTGCCTACTCTGTGATGGGTGGCTGCCTGGTCAGCAGGAAGGGGGTTGGATTGGCTTCACCTGGTTTTGCTTCATTTTCTACTTGTCATACTGCCTAAATAAAGAAACCAGAGTGATGATGCTAGCACAGAAGTGATCTGGTGACTGAATACTTTGGGGTCCCTGAAAGAGATTAGAAGGACCCCAGAATCATTTGCCATTGACCAGTCTGTGAACAGCTGGGCTCTGGAGCAGTAAGCAAACAGAGGTCCCTGCAAGATGCTGAAAGGAGCAGCAACAGCTTTTATATTAGAAACGCCATATGCCTCTATGCATGGCACATTCTGCATCATGCACTTATTTATCATTTAGAAAAAAATCTGAGATTTTGGCAGTCCCAACACTTGTTGTATTGAAGAGCTTGTGATTAGAGAATTTAAATGAAACAGAAAAAGAAAAATCTTTATTTGGGGTGGGGGGGGGAGGGGAAGGCAAAAAAATTATAAGAAACAGACGTGTGTAAGTGTAGAACACTCAGTGACCGAATTATCTCATCATGGCTGTGTCCTTGATCCAGCTGTATACAACTATTTGATTCTCAGGGAATGCCCTGCAGTTCTCTGTGGGCTCAAAGACTTTCAACTTGTAGGTCTTCTGCCAGCATACTGACCTGAGTTGTCTAGCCTGAATCTGGGCATTAGTCCTCATTTAGCTGAGATCACTGCCTGCAATCTGTGCTGCTGCACAGTCACAGCAAGGAGTTCAGTGAGAGTGACAATCAGCACTATGTTCGGTCTAAAAAAGGGAAAGTATGAAAGAACTCTTATAATGGGAAAAGAGTAGAGAAATCTAGATAGGGGAAGCCTAAAGAGAAGGCATCTTAGTTCCTATATTCTGATCAGAGCTATTTTTTGGGAGAGAATTTTTTCTGCCTTTGGACAATGTTACAATGCTGAGTTATTAAAAAGAAAATGTAATCATTCTCATAGTAGTGATTCTGCCTAGCAGGCTGACAGGTTGAGCACACATATATAATACAGTCTCTGAAAAACAATCCATCTGATGTCAGGTCACATGAATGAGTCATGACTACTTATCAGTGTGTCTGAATATTTATAGTAGAAAAAAGGGTTTGTGTTATATGGTACCTTGCTCTGTGTCAGATAAACTTATGAACCTAGTAGACAGCCTAATACTCTCATTGCTGTACATATCTAATTTAAACACCATATACATATTATGTGTTATACATTAGAGATAGCATTCTATTGCCTTGCTTTAGATACAAGTTTTCTTGTAGCATGTAATAGATCTGTAGGAAACCTGAATGTCACTTTCTTTACTCCAGCAGTGATCATAAATTACTTCATGTCAAATATCTTGAGAGTCCTCTGTGGGTTTCATTTCATTATCTGGCTGTGTATATACCTGCTGCAAAAGCAGTGTTCAGTTACCTGGAGTCATTTTCATTCATAGGTATTCTGTAGACCTGTCATTTATAAATACCTAGGGTCCTTGTACACTCAAGCATAAACTGTTCATTATAGCTTCAATCATTTCACACTTACTGAAGTCAATAAAACACTTTTAAAATATATTTTCTAAGAAAAATATATACCACTAAACTACTTAAACTTATTTATAACCTCTTTTTAAACATTCAGATAAGCACTTAGTGCCTAAATTAAATATAGCTCTCATAAAGGCTTCAGAGACTTTCACATGTCTTCATATGAAAACCAGAAAATTCTTAGTTCAATTTTATTTATGCAGAAGTTCCCTATGCTTGCCTTTGAGATATAAATCATAATCTACTAAACTATATTCAGAAAGATCCACTCAAAGAGAAGACTAAAAAAATTAAGTATATCAAAAATTCACAGGACCTTTCCATTTTTCCAGCGCTAAAAGAAAAAAATTCCGAAAACCAAATAGGCTGAGGGAAATATTTAATAAATTATGGGAGAGAAGTTCAGTTCTTGTTCATGAACACTATCCAAAATTCTCACATTTTATATCACTGTTCCAGGTTTTGTTATTTGCCTCAAAAATAAGAAGAAAACCTTCACCTTCAAGCAAAATAGCATTTAAGTAGAAAAATGTATTAACAGCTTTATATATTAAGCTTCAGACATACTGACTACAAGATATCTTAAAATACATACTCTCACAAACTTTTCACAAATGTCTAAACAGATTATTTCAATGGAAATAAAAAGCCCCATATTCTTACATTATAGTCATGTCTTCCACTGGCTTAAGATAAACATTTCATGCTATACAGATTTTACCCATGACCAACTGCTGATAACAGCTTATTCAACCTCCCCATGCATATCATTAACCTTTTTCTCACATAAGGTGTTATTTGCAACATAAATATTCAGGATTTCTGTTTTGGTTTTAGTTTTCTTCTCTTTATAGGAAATGACCATAGCTAAGACACATGATCATTTATGATTTCAAAGGTTCACCTGATAAATAATAATTTAATTGTTATAAGGACCATTTTAGGACATCTCATTCCTTCCTCAGTAGCAGAATTTTCTTATCTGTTAGCTGCTTCTTTCTTACTACTATAAACAAGATACTTATCTTCTTCAAATGCCAAACTTAATGCTGCTTCAACACATCTGTCCAAACCCTGTGTTTGGATAGGAAATGATAAATTAAAGTCTGGATTTCTAAACACCATTTTTAGCATAATTTTCTTTCATCTGCAAAAGCCCTTTCATAGTTCATTGCACTTGTATTTTACTTTCTTGGCTTTAGAGGATTTCTGTGAGATTTTATATTTTAGAAAATAGAAAACGTGTGTGTTAAATTGAACACTTTTTTTTTGTATTATCATATGAATCATAAGGAAGAATTTGTATCTTAACATTTTCTGTGTTGGTGGTGAGTCACAGACTGCCTTAATTCCTTCTGATCATGGCCCATCACAGCTCACATACTGATTTTCTTTCAGTTCAGGTGGTATTTTTCTAGATGTTCAGTTTGCCATTGACTCTACAGAAATAACAGGCAGATGCTCATTATTTTTTTTCAGGGCTTTGTGCAGTATGATAATAACAAAAGAGATTGTTGCAAAATTTTTAATACTTACTGCAAAAATACAAAACAGTATAAGCTCTTCTAGGTTCCTAGAAATCCAAATAGAATTATCTGTAAAGGAAAGAAGTTGAGAGGAGTGAAAAATTCTGTTTAAAGACAATTCATTAAAAAAAAAAGTGTAAACCACAGAGAACGTGTCTACTATATGTCTAGCAGCAACTGCTAAACGGTGAAAAATTTGTTTATGTTCTTAGTCAAGTTATTAGATGTGTTTTTCTGACAAAATGTATGTGTTCCACTTTCAGGCTTGGTCTCCCTTGCTGACATGAAATAAAATGAAATATGATTGCTATTTGTTGAGAACGTCTCAAGGCATTTCTTAACTCTGTGTGTTATAATTTGAAGAATCTTGGCATGGATTCTTAATTTTCCTCTATTATTTTCTCTTGCCTGCCTCTCTTCTGTGTTCTGTATCTTGTGTCCACATTTTTATTCTAAAAGCAGGTACCACCATCAGATTAAGAATATGGATCAAAATAAAGTAAAACCTGCAATGATTAAATTCATACTGCTAATAATACCTCTGATTTGAACAGAAAAGACTGAGCATAATAACTAATAATAACGAATGCATTTTCCTCTAGTGCTGAATACTATGAAACAATAGAATAGTATATGTGGCTCATGTGCAGGACAAAGAATAGGTCATTGAGGGTAGAAATTATTAAATTCACTTTCACAGACACAAGGTCATTTTCTATTACTGGACATGCAAAGGAAACGAGTATGTTTAAACATCTGTGAATCCTCACATACCTATATGCACAGACAGGTGCATTTCGAAATGTACCAAACTCCAGTCACAGCCTTCTTTTTGACTTCTGAATCACTGAGTTTACCTCTAGGACCATTTTAATCCTTCTTTGTTCTCCCTTTTTGTCAAAAGCATTTTTTCTTTTTCTGCAGGAAGGACTTTTACAGTTCAAACTCATGGTATAACAATGACATTTTTAGATGACACCTATCACTTGTGAAAGAAACAGTTCACCTGTTGCAAGAACAAGGACTGAAGCTACTTTCAGACACTCTTCTGGAGAGAAGTAAACAGAAAGACCACGAAATCTTCTGAGTCTTACAGAGACTTTGCTGTAGTAGTGGAGAGTCTCAAAAAAAAAAATTAGGTAGGAAAGTGCCTTCATTCTATTTTGCTCCCTCTCCAAGACAGTGCTTTCTCCAACTTCTCTTTTGACTGTAAGCTAAAATTAATAAAGAGTTCTGGTGTATATGGTGTTGTTCACCCTACATATTTATACCTATACAGAAAAAAAAATTCAAGGACATCACATCAAGAGCAATTTGTTTTCAATTTACCAAGAAAAGAACATTTTTTTCTTTCCTAATTAGAATTGTTTGAAATTGAAGCTTCACTTACTTCTGTTTTCCAGTGTTTTAGACCTCACCTAAGAGCTTGATTCTGGCTGTTCCTTGCTCCTTGATGGATAGTCTTCTCTAGGTAATGTTAAGGCCAGAGGAACAACAATTTTTTATAATGCAACTTTGGATCAAGTTCCATTTATAGAGACCATATTAGGATTATGATGGTCTTCTTGAGTGCATCACTACTGTTAAGGTTCTCCAGATTGTTACCATGCATGCATTGTTGAACAAAATAAAAGAGGATAAGGCATCAGATAGAGACCTAAACTACCAATAATTTTTGATGGTAGAGGGGTTGGTTTGGGGTTATTATTGTTGCTGTTGCTGTAGGGTGGATCATTATTATTATTATTATTATTATTATTATTATTATTATTATTTCCTTTAAAATTTATTATTTTACATATTGTGATTTTAAATATTTCAGTAAGTAAGCAGTCTGAAGAAAGAAAAGCCACAATAAAGACATCTGTTAGATGCTGGTGGCCATACTATGTTCAGAATTTATTTAATATATATATGTTAGACCTAGGCACTAGAATTAAACATCGCACTTGAACATTGCATCGTCTAAAACACCAGATTAAAGGAGCAGATATTTCTGAATTTTTATGCCATTGAGAGGATCATTCCATTCTTGTCTCTTTTTGCTACTCTATATGTTGCTACAAAAGTGTGGAACCTGATTTAGGAAAGGTTGTTCAACACCACTCAGAAAAATATCTCACTAGAGTGAATTGAGAAATAGGCTTAGATTGTTCCTGTAGGGGCAGATGATTAACAGCTGTTTACCAACTGAACTTCATAAAACATCTCTGTTCTTTTTTATGTGTTTCTAATATTTTTTTCTACATAAAATTGATAAGGAGTTTATATTACAACTGTTCCTGAAGACTGTTTTCAGAAAGAAATCTCTGCATTTTCTCTTCTTATAGTTTCTTATCTGTCCAAGAAAATTTGTGTTTTCAGGAAATGGTTGTAATTTGTCTTTCAACTGACTGCAATTACCTTGACTGTATCTCTTAAACTAAATAAAAGACTGCAGTTATTTATTTTGACATTATCCCTCCTGTTCTGCTAAATATATGACCATTTATCATATATCCTTGTTAATATTTTCCTCATAGCAAGCAACTTGCATATATAAATATATTTCCTTTCTTTGATGTTTGAAGCTGGATTATATATATATTGAAACTGGTGAGAGTACTGACTGCCTGTCTGAGGCTAAAACCAGAGGGGAAAGGAATGGAAATGGTAGTTAGCTTTGAAACGCTGAATGCTATCTGCTGAAAATGTTCCTGTTTGTAAAAATAATGACATAAGAACAAAAGACACACATTGATAGACATGCTGGATATGAGCACATGTGGATTTGAATAATATCCTGAGAAAAGACCTTTGGGATAAGTGCTGGCAAGAACATATCTTGGAGTCTGAGCTAAGAAACAGTCTCCAGATGTTTGATTCTTCTTATGTAAAAAGAAACAGGATTTTGTTGATATTTTCTGAAAATATAGTAAGCATATAAAACCTACCTACTTTTAGTAATTTCTTCCTGAAATAGGAGCAATGGGAAGAACCAAACAGAGGTGAAGGTTGTAGAATGTAGACATAAGAATTATTGAGAATAAATCCCACTGTTCTTGTTCAGAGGGTTTGTTGTTGTTGGGGTTTGTTTTTTGTCTTGGGTTTGGTTCTGTTTGTTTGTTTGGGTTTCTCATATGGATTATTTTAACTGTCTTTAGTAGCTAATCCCATTTACCAAAGACACATTTAAGTACTGATTAAAAGTAGCTATACAGAAAATATAGTGATAACAGATTGCCAATGTCCTTATGATCATTACAGAAGTCTAAAGGAACTGCAAGTGAGTGGATTCCATCAGTTTTTAGTGTACCTTCAACTCAAAGACTGCTGTTTTGTCCAGGATCAAAGCAGCAAACAAGGATCAAAGCTACAAGGTACAAATAGGCATGAGGATAAAATTAATGATTGCAATTGTAACTGGGGTCTTACATTTATAATGCACTGAATTTGTAACAAGTGGAATTAGGCTCTGTATTTCAGAATAAAGTCCCATAAATGCCAAAATCTTATTTCTGATTATACAAACAGATTGACAGCTTTGTATGATACAGAAATAATTTTTGAAAGTGTGTCTTGTTCATGTTTGACTATTTTGGGCATCCAGTATCTGTTGGGCTGATTTGAGCGGCAAATACCTCAG